>JAQIWE010000008.1:0-51982 GCA_034698565.1 Campodea plusiochaeta
TGCAGTAAAGTTGAAAATTTACGGATATTTTCTGTTTATTATTGAGATAAAACCCCAAAAACACCAAGGAAAAATAAAAAGTAGTGTTAATTGGAAAATAAATAAGGTATGAGAAAAATTACATATCTATTCTACGTACTCTTAGTCATCAGAAGTCAGAATTCCTGGAGAAACAATACAGAACAGTTTGTTAGGGGAACATAATGTCACAATTAGATAGTAAGTGCAATGTCATTATCAAAACGGAAACTTCGTTTCATTATATTGTATATATTATTAACTCATTTTGTTAAATAGTGATTTGTACGTTAAAAAGTGAAAATGAGTTTAACTGTTTGATGCCCAAACAATAATTTTTACTCCTAAATCTGTAATTACCTTGTCACAAATTATAAAAAACTAAAGCATCATTTGGGATAAAAGCGGCGCAGTTCTTTATTATGATATGTCACGTCAAAGTGAATGGCAATTTATCATAAATTGGTCACCTGCCCCTATCAAACAAATGATTATTATTGGACGCGGCTTGCGGATAATGCAGAAAAATAATAACAGTTCGCGTGACTGCTGAAGACCAACCTTTTCCGCTTTTTTAATCAGCTACGCATTGGCAGTTTGACGATTTTCTATACAAATATTATTTTTGAAATGGTTCATATATGTCATTGTGCTACTTTGTTTTATAACTTATTTGGGCGCCAATTTTGTAGAATGACAGTACGATAATATATACAGACCTCAAATCGTTGTTTCATTGTTCTTCTGTAAAGACATTAATTGATGAATACTAATGGAGGTCAAATATATTTTTTTGCTTTTTTGATATATTTGTCATTTCATATACATCGTGATATGAGTTTTAAATAAAGATTTATTACATTCTGAGCTACTACAGTAAAACAAGCATTTAATATATAAATCGATAATATTGCTGTTATTACAGCCAGAAAGCGGAAATGGTAATACAATGGAAAACAAGAAACTGTAACAGTCATATGATTCTGGTTTTGAGCACTTCAATGATAATTCATATTACAATGTTAATTCATTTAAATTTGATTTTTAACGAGCTTTTGAAATATTATATATATATATTTAATCAAAGGTTGAGAAGTCTATTTCTTACAGGTATTTATCACGATTGCAACATTTAAAACAAGTATACACATACACGTATTAAATAATGAAATCCATTACCAAGATTAAAAGACAACAAAGATTTTGTATTATATAATTTATAGTTAAAACAGGTTAGTTAACTCGCCAAACAAATAGTCTGCGATGTATACAAAATTAATATTGAAATCAATTTGAAGTTAAAAAACACAAATTCTGTGGAAAAAAGTTCCTTACAAAATCTTTGCAGCCACATTATTAATATAGTTTTTCCAAAAACATTTACAATGTTATAAAAATATTCCTCCAGATAAAATGTACTTATTGCTACAAAATATTGTTAAAACTGATATTTTCAACTTATATAATTTTTGAACGAAGATGATAATATTGAAATTGGACATCCTAAATTTGAATGAAAAATGACTGTAAACTCTGTATACTCATGGGTATGGCCTGGAAGGTATAAATAAATATTATTATTATTAATAATAATAATATAGCTTTTCAACATAGTTATTAATTATTAAAGATCATTAGATCTTGATTCACTTTTACATAACAAAAGTTTACAGATCAAAAATTCTAAAACTGCTCTGAAATTAGAACAGTTACAAAAAATATTGCCCATTACTTTTTTTTCCTTTTCAATGTTCTACTGAATCATGAAGACCCAGCAGCACAGGTGGCTGTCTAATAAAATCCCCATTACCCACTCGGATGTATATAAAACCCAGGTCAAGCTTTATTTTTAACCACTGATTTTTTTATTATTCCCCCTCATTTACAACTGCCTGTCACGTGACTGAGGAAAATGATTATTATAAGGGGATAATTAAGAGTTTCAAATCATGTTTAGCTATGAGAAAGTATTATTTGCTCTGGATAATTACAGAGGAATGATGATTTGAAATATCATCAATTTTGTTTATTAAAATCTTATCAAAAACAATAAACAAATTTGCGCATTATCATATAATTTTATTTTAATTCATGAATTAAATATACAATGAATACATTATACTGAAGTATTGCGAGTATATAATTTAATTCAAATGAATTTTGGCAAATCTCGCAACAGGCAAGAAATTTCTAGTTCGAGTCTATTCTATCAGATTATCGGAAACATGATAATGCTAGAATGAGAAAGCATATAATAGCAATACCATAATAGAATAGCATAAGTATAATAGAAGAGAAATAATAAAGATATATGAAGAACAGTGTCAGTTTTCGAGATAGATTTAAGAGAAGAGAGTTATCTTATTTTAAAGTTATCTCGAGAACTGGCATTAAGACGAGCCTTCAGGCAAGAATTTCCTCATTCTTGTATCGTTTTGTCTAGATTTCCCATTTTCCCTATAGACTGAAGGAAAATTTGCAAAAATTCATCCCGTCTTCACAAAGATTCTCCACATCAGTGAAACATCAATATTCATTGAACAGAGTGAACGATCTATTTTCAATTTTTAGATTTCAAAATATTACAGCTCAAAGTTTTATTAAAAAAATATTGGAAATTTTTATGCAAAGTTAATAAACAAGAAAATATCGTAAAATATAATTGTATGATGCTAAAATATTCACTTTCCCTTAGTTGTTTCACTCATCGAAGAGTAATAATTCTGTCTTCCTCATTTCATATAAATTCTATAACTATATTTCTACCCCTTCAATTCGTGGAAGTGTCATTACAATTTCTACATTATCACCTGGAAGTGTCATCTTCTCAAACATTCTATAATAATATGAAATAAAATAGATACAGTCTATGACTTCAACTTCTGGAGTAGACATTCTAATAATAGAGGTATCAGAGGATTCAAATAATAGGGAAAGTAATTCTTAGAGAATTGCTGGGTTAAAATTTGTAAATTTTACAGGACAGATCTGTACTCTGTTGAAGAATATCTTATTCTGAATTTGTCAATATTTAAGTAAATATTTTGAGATACTGGTACTTTGATTACCATATTATAATGTTGAGGAGAATAAGAAATAATATTGGAAAATAATAATATTTCGAAAGAATGGCAAGAATTTGAAATAACTACCTTTTTAAAATTGTTCAATAATTTACACGTTTAACAAATATTTATGGATGTATTTTTATTTTTATTTTAAGTTCAATGTTAAGTAGATGCAAGACTGACTTTATTGCTAACTCACATTTATTAACAGAATTGTTACTAAGCTTGTATAAGCTTTAATATTGTACGTATTATAAAGCAGAATATTGAAACTGAAAGATAGGAATAACATTACCTAGCTGATTTCGAATACTGTGAAATATCGTAACTCAAAATAGTATTTACAACAACAATAAAACATGGTTACTTTTGTGAATAGTTTATATTATTACATAATCTTGTTTACATTATTTAAAGATATCTCACGATTTTTTTTAGCGGAATTGATGACAACCTTTCTAACAAAATCGCATTCACCAAAATTTTATTCCGAAGAGCCTTAGCAGCAAATTGTCTTCTAATACCTCAGTATATAGCAGAGTATGGACATATGGGTATGAAGGTACATATTACCTTGAGTACTTAATTAATATATCTCAGTCGAAAATTCGTTGGAAACAGATGAAGGGGGTGGGGGGGGGGGGAGAGGGGGGATGTGTGCTCTGGACAGGAAAGGGTGTAGGAAGGTTGTGTTGAAGGAGGCTGTGAGGATTCAGTGGCGTAGTAATAGAAGTGCTGTGAAGTAATTTTTAGGAATGTTATAATAATAAAATATTATTATATTCTAAAGACGTAAATAAGTAAGTGCTATATCTTCTAGCAACATAAGTTTAACTTTTGAATTTTTTTAAATGTTTATAATCTTTAATAATACACATTAAGATGCTGCATACTATTTGTATAGGTTTGATGCTTTGATTGTATTGTACTTATTAATTCTTTTGTTTTTTGAGACAGTAGATGGTGCATATACATTTTGGAATAGGTATGATGCATAAATTATACATTTTGGTAATAATCAATCGTTAACTAAAAAGAGTTGGACTGAGTCATTAAATTTTGCTGGTTCATATGTCACCTCTCAGTGAGCCAGTCTGACATACTAAACCAGCTGACTCAGTGAATCAGTGACATACCAATTGAGTCACCTGGATCACTGAATTAGAGATCACTGAAATATATCATTTGGGTTAATGGGTCAACTGGCTCACTCTGAGTCAATATTGGGTCACTGAGCTATAATATCTGTGATCCAGTTCATCCCTGTCATTAAAATATGCAGATATGGAACCATTTTTTAACCACATTACGTTTGTCACTGTAGTTTCTTGGCATTGCATAGCACATTATTGTCAGCCCAGCAACAGAGTTCAATCTGCAAAAATCGTGATGAAAATACTTTCTTGTCGCTTAGAGACACATATTGCAACCATACCAACCTAAACTGGGCATTTCCTTATAAATGACATTTTCTTCTTAACCAATATTAATTCAACACGAAAACCAATATCAAAGATAACATATCATTTATACATTTAAAGAATACACAAGGAAGAAAAGGGAGTGGAAAATTTATCATTTCTGAACGACTGGCAAACCAACTATAACTGATAATATATTCATGTTGTTGTTTCTTTGTTCGAAAAAAAAAAGTTTTTTTTACTGCAACATAAGTAACACTCTCTTTTTATTTTTATTTTCCCTCATGTCCTTAAGAAATAAAATCATTCTAAATCATGGGTATCAAATAAGATGTTCCATGGATAATCTTGTTACACATAATTATATATGTAATGAAACGAAAAATCTTTTTGTACAAAGACTTTCTTGTCACGAAGATTAGAAAAATTCCATAAATGTCAATTCTTTTCAAATTCCTTCCTTCACATTTCAATTCCACTATTTAATTGCACCAGATTCATCATAAAGGGAACTTACAATCTACATTTTTGTATATCTATCATCTGAATAGCGTTAGGTATTCCATGAACGACATTTTTTCTGAGTACGAATTGAAGACGGAGGTACGAACAGAAGGTATTTCCACACTATTTCACTAATTCCTATCTTGTCTTTTAACATCTTCTCTGGACCTTACATATTAGTAGTGGGCAAGAAATGAAAATTAGTTTGGCATTATACTAAATTGCTAGCATTTTATCACTGTTAAAGTACTGTTAATAAGACATTGGAAATCTTATCAACTTTAAAAACCTAACTTGATCCAGATCCTATGCTGAACATTCTGAGAGGGTACGATGTTACGATTCTTAATTCAAATACATTATTGGGTGAAATATATTTATTATTTTCGATCTGCGAATTTATCAAAACCCCAGAAATGGTAATAAACCAAATTTGTTCAAAGTTCTTATTTTCAATATGTAATATAATGTTTCATAAACTTGCACTGACTTTTTTAGATCGCAAAGAAAATAATGATACAAAATTAAGAATATGAGATAATGAGAATTTATTTATTACAGTTGTTAGAATGTTAGTAATACAGATAAACCAAAATTCCAATAATCTAATTTCAGTTGTGATTTCAGCTCGGAATCGTAAATAACTAATGTTATTATTTCTTTAATTGAAGACTACAAATTCCTTGATTACAAAAAAACGTTAATTCAGATTCTACGTTAGTAAAAAATACATTATATCCATTTTTTTTATATTTTTACTGCTTTGTAAACATTAATACTATAATTGCAGAGCATCTATTACAGATGATGAAAACGCATTGACAAGAGCTATAAAATAAAGATGTTAAAATCAGTTCCATCGGAAATTTCTTTTGTTGATTTTGTAATGTGCTGAAGATATCATCACATTATTTAAAAACACAGCCCTAAAACATTTTTTCAAAAACATTCGACACCGAAAATTTTAATAATTTTTGGTCCATATCTTCCTCCAAATTGTGAATTCCACCTCACCTCTCTTTCGGTCTCTCTCTTCTTCTCATTTTCATTGTCTATTTCTCTTTTATGTCCTGACAGCCGCATAGCAGTAGCCGAAAGATCAAAGAAGCCGCCGTTCTTCGGTGAACATTAATAAGTGAATATTACATACAAATCAAGAGACTAGCAAGGAGCGCTCACAAAAATAGAGCGGTGGACGAGGGAACTATGGGTCGAATGGGGTGTAAAGATGTGCAATTGTATCAGAAATGAGAAATTGGCAAGAGTTGTTACATCATTGTTGATGCGGAATTGTACTCTTCAATTGTTGAGTAATTTGAGTACAAAAAGCCAAAATAATAATAATAATAATAAACAAGTTAACATGGCAATTATTTTTCAGTGGTATTTACTATTGTTCATCAAATTATTCAGCAATTTTCATCAGGCTATTTATTTTCAGAAAACTGAAGTGTTATTATTATTGTCATTCACTGTTATTATCATATTAATTAAGAAACTAATTTAATTCATTGTTTTTCATTATAAAACTATGCTTTAGTATTTACAGGTTTAAATTTAAAGTGAATTATATTGACCACCTCAGTGTAATTCACCAAGTATTCAGCTAAGATGAATTGGTTTTATGAGTGAATTCCAATATTATTTATTATTAGGTTGTTGGGTAAACATTATTTTATATTTTACAGAACATACAGAAGAACTTGATAATGAGAAAATATGTGTATTACTGCTGTAATCATTAATAAAACCATTAAAGTGATTGTATAAATAATTTTCTTCCCTACAAGAAAAGAAGATTGTCTGAATCGATCTAATTAACTCCATTTGAAAAACAATTGTTGATAATAAATTCGAACGATCGACTGTTAAATCCAATTTACAGGGTGACCAAAAACAATTGCACCTATTTACAAAATGTAATTTCTCAAAAACTATGGAAGATACATTCATAAAAGAAGTAACCTTTTATAGGTCTTGCAATATTCTTTCCAGAACTATATAGTTTTCTAATAATTGTTGCCGGATTACGGCCGATACGGTCATAAATAATAATAAAAAAAGGGACCCTAAACGAAAGTTGTCAGTAAAGCAAAATTAACAAATTTACATTTTCCTTAAAAATAGCAATAAAGTGGCAAACAAAATAAATAATTTTACATGAATGACTAACATTGATTTTCATTTGGTCTATGAAGACAACCTGTTATCTGTGGCACTATTTGATAGCGCCATTCGCATTAAACGCCGTTTGGAGTTTTCGCCAATAAAAAGTATTCTCTTTTTCAGGGGACCGCATTTCTAAGGCTATAGGCTATTATAAAAAGGTGATTCAAATTTCAGTTTTTCATTGACCCAATGGGAGGACAAATTTAGTCATTCATGTAAAATTATTTTTTGTTGACCATTTTGTTACTATTTTTACGGAAAAACACTAATTTGTCAATTTACTTCGTTTGGCAACTTTCATTTAAGGGACATTTATTTATTTATTTATCCACATAATTACAGACATATAATATTGTCCAATTACATTTTACACACACTAGTTTAAAATTGACACTAGTTTAACAGAAGCAGTGAAATAAAATAATTTTAGCATAAAGAATACAATATCAAACCTACATAAACAATTATTATTACTAACATACAGATAACAAAAATAAATTACTAAATTTACAATAATAAAGAATTAAAAAAAATTATTTATATTTTCCATTACAAAGGACAGAAATTGTCGTAGTGTAAAGTTTAATGCTTCTGGTATTTTGCTTACTAACTTTATATATTTGATTAAGAAGTACTTTTTACATTTTTTTTATAGATGGCCGTATCGACCGTAATCCGATAACAATTGTAATAAAACTATACACTGTTGGAGTGAGAATTGCAAAACCTTTAAATTGGTGTTTATTTGATGAACGTAACCGCCATAGTTTTTGAGAAATTACATTTTGTATATAGGTGCATTTTTTCGGGCCACCCTGTATATTTCAGGGTATGATAATTTCTTATCTCCGACTTAAAAGAGAAATCTTCCAGTGAATAATAAATAAAAATATCATTAGTGAGTTTGATGACTAACATAAAATAAAATCTTTTATTATAGGTCAGTTCAAAAACACTTGCACACCTCTAAAGATGGAGTCCGAATTCATCTGTGAAAGCTAATGATTAACATCCACTCCGTAGAATAGCTTCATCACAATTGTCTCCTTTACCCCCATCCTCCAATCCCCCCTTTTACCCCTTCATTTTTTTTTACCCCCAGTCAGTTACAAATTATCAAAAGTTTCGTTTTTGCTTTTCAGCTTCTATCAAATTGACGATGTAATTTTCTTATACTGCAATTTATAATTTTGACCGAAATAAAATGTCTAGTTTGATTGATTACTTGATTCGTTTTGATATTGTTTAGAAAAGGTGATGGTTATTAGTGTTTATCTGGTTGCAGGTACACTTTATAATGTCTTGAGTATGCTTTTTATCTTCTTTGTTAAAATAATTATGAAATCATTGAAATGTAATTATAGTTTTAGGAAATTTGCTCATTTTCTCTTTACTTGCAGCAGTACGAAAATTAATATTATAAACATGTAATGAAACAAGCATTTAATTCACAATATAGATTTTAATTTGTGTATATATTCGTTAATAAGTGTGGGGAGAAATGAAATATTCAGATCGTTTTCGATTTTTTTTTCTTGCTGAATTCGATTTAAGAAATGGATTTCTAATTGTGGTTCGATATTGAAACAGTCCCAATGAAATTGCGGAAAAGCGTATCGATACAATTTTATACGATTATATCTTATATTACTACAGTTAAAAAAGAAGAATATATATTTACCATAATATTTCGATAAAAATGGTTCGTTTTTTATATTCCTATATATAGAAAAATGAAAAAAAAAAAAAAATGTTATGCAATACAATCATATACTCTTATAAAAAGTTATGCCAAATATTTTAAATTTTCTCTTAACAAAGAACACCAAAACTCAAAAAAGGAATTTAATTTGACATCTTCTTTGACAATGGTTTTTAACAACCTTTTATGTATAATACACTGCAACCCTTTTCAGAAAGAATTCAGTTTTATGAATATTTTTCTAAAACGAAATAAACTTCATGTATATATACATACCATTTTTAAAGTGTAAGGTATCCAATTTTAAGTACCCTCTTTGTTCTATATACCTATCGGACATAACTGCACAAGAAAAATGTGAAATAACAGGTAAAAAGAGGTAACAAATACTTAAAATATTGGTAAATGTACTTAAAAATGAGAAAAACGTTAAGGCAAAAAAGCAAATAATTCTCCCCTGCTGCCTGGAATTTAAATTATAAAGCATACTACACATATTTCGCGATGGAGTACGCATTAAAGAAAAGTACAGAAAATGTACGTTCTTTCATTTGTTTTTATATAAAATATTGAAATATTGAACAACGAAAAACATGAGAATTTAATTTTATTTTCAAACCGAAAAACCATAAGACTGTACAAAGCAATGTAATTAAAAACAAATTTCACATTTCAACAGAAGTATATACTAGGAAAATATCTATCTCAAAATAGTATATGAAAAACATCTCTTACAAAATTTAATTACTATTCGTAAAAGCATTGTCTATATATCTGACATACCAAAGTATGGAGAACTTTTCCGATAGTAATATTTTCTATAATTAAAGCAGCAAATAATAATGCAACAAAGATATTAATAACAATCAGAGCAAGTAGAGAAAAATGTACCTTTGTTATTAGAGGTTGCGGCGAATAGGAATAACTGTGGTATGTATGCAGAGAGTTGCTTTTTCTCTAACTTCAAACAAAATATAGGAAAAGGGAAGTACAGTATGATAGAGGGAAGTGTATAGAATGGAAAAGGGTTACTCTTCGAATATATAGGAAATTTAAGAATCAATATACTGTATTTTTTTTTTTTTTTTGCCTGGGTTCGTTTCATATTAGTAAATATTTGCATCAATCAAGGAATACTTGACTATATTTTTAAATTCAATCAAAATATAATTCATAATATGTTTCAGTTTAGAAAAATACTCGCAGTATGAGTAATATTTTTTGCAGCTGTTACTCAATATTTGATGAGTATCCCACTTATAAATAAATGTGATAATGCAGCGAGGCATAAAAAATATTTTCACCCCAAAATATTAACTATGAATTTTCAGAATAATACTGTGTGAATAGTATATAGGCTTATCAGTAAGAGTATTAATGTAATTTTGTAGGGTGCTGTTTATGTTTTATTCGAAATTTAATCACTCAGCAGTATATATGAGATTATAAACCTAGCTTATCAACGATAACGTCACTATCTGCATCTTTCAAATCAAATCATCTCATTTAATTATTATTGATTCCACAAATAAAAATCGCAGAAATATTAATTCAGAAGCTCATAATAATTTATGGTAATATTTTGAGAAACAAAAAAATATCCTAAATATGTAAGTTTTTATAACTTTTTAAATTATTCTCATTTCATGGTTCTACATTAAATTTCTTCTTATTGCCTATTTTCTGATTAGATTTTTGCAACTGTCCATTCATGTATAAAATGCACATCCTTATAGTTGGAAATCACGAAGAATATATTATTGCATTATTCCAATGCATGCATAACAGTAGATCATAAAAGTAAAACGCATTTAACTGTGACGAAACGTTTCCAAGAAATATAAAACCCTATATTTGACGACTGAACAGACATCTTGATTAAAATTTCCTTTTCCGATAATTGCTAAAATGACAGGTTCTAACAAAAACCGTTAATTTTTTATGTATTCTTCAGAAAAGCAAAGAGTTAAATCATACAACCACAGAGTCCTAAACGTCAGAAGTAAGATTTACAACTTTATAGATATTCGAGAACAAGGAACTATATAGTAAAAGATGAGCACTGACAAGATTATTTAACCAACTATGAACACGCTGTACTTTATGAAGCGAAAGCAGCACCGAAACCAATGCATATATAACCTGTAAACCTAATATATAATTCAAGGCACAATTCAACGATTTAGAACATTAAGCTTCTTAAACCCCTATATAGATTTCACCACAAAACTGCTTTATCCAAGCCATTTGACTCAAGTAGTAAATAAATAATGCTGAACCCCATTTGACGCTATTCTTCAAGCGTCACCAAAACCCCGAAGATTCAAGATGGAGTCACGTAGAAGCGATCGGAAATCCTCTGCCATTTGACTTGACTTCATTTGCATGCAATATCTACTCTGGGACTATTACCGGTGTATAAAGGACTCTGGAAATGAAATAAATGCGGCGACTGGACTTGGGTCTAATGGATATTACTGGCCATATTACAGAAAGGAGCATTTGACGTCTCACACGTTTCCTGCCTTCACAAAGTCAAATGCGGCCACAGAAGGAGTTCCATCACCAGTCGTGTGGAAGAGTTAAATGGTAAAATTATGACGATTTTGGATTTCTGCTGTCAAAAGTTTGGGCATTTAACTCAATTGATATTAAGGTTCTAATACTTTATTTCCTTTAGCTTTAGTGGTCGTGCTTGAATGCGGAAAGCGTGCCAAAACTAAATATAGAATATAGGAAGAATAATATAGAAATAATATTTTTATTAAATACTATGGTAACATTATAGTGTTGCCCGCATGAAAAAATGATGTTATCGAGAGATTCGACATCAAAGACGAAGTCGCTAACATACATCTTACAGGAAAGACAAAAACATTCGACTTATACCTATAATATTACTAAAAAATATTCAAGATGCATAGAAATGTTTTCTGAAAATGAACTAATTATAACTAAGGAACTGCGAGCTAAATTTAATGGATTATTCTAATTTTAGCCAAATTTAATATAAAAATAAATATATATATTAACACTCTGATTGTCATTACAAATAGCCTGTTGGCTCAGAAAACGATAAAATAAATTAAAATTTATAATAAAGCTGTTGAATTCATCTCAGTCTTCATTCTGGGTATGGTGGTAATATAGGTGATTTTGAAGCATGTTGATGGAACCATGTAATACAGATGCTGCGATGGTGTTGACAATGCTTCTCTGGATACTGGATTTTACTGAATATGATTAGATTAATAAATTTGTCCATTTTACCTATTAAGGATAAATTTTCGAGACAGAAATTTGTTTTTACCAATCCTGATGATATTACCTATATCTGACTTTTTACTCACTTAAACCTAATTATCATTGACTAAATAAAATTTATTATGAAAATAAAAATTAAATATGCTCATAGTCGTTAGCAATCTAACATAACCTGACATAAAAGTGATAGCTAATATAAAAAGCAGTACCAAACAATTTAATTATAAAAAGAAATCCCACCACTTATAATCGTCTCTAAAACCAGCCAACAACATAAACTCCAAATTACTCCATAAAAACAAACCAAGAAAAAAAAATCATCAGCAGCATCTACAACCCTAAACATAATATTTACAACGCATCTTCGGAAGACATCAACAAATAGAAGCTATTAGTTGTACAAGGACAAGATCATTAGGCATTAAGCCAAAGAAGTGTAGGGGGAGACCAAGGAGGGAAAAAATTCTCAAAAAATGATAGACATGGGAACCAGTGCATTAAAAAAATCGGTTCTTCTTAAAATGAATGATGATCGCGTATTGTAACGTGGTTTATAAGTGATGACGCTTCTTCTCTTTAATATTTGTCTCTGATTTTTTTTCTTTGCCTTCAGCTGGAATTATTAACTCTTGTATAAGAAGATGGGGAAAAGAATACTAGTAGTCATTTAGACAATACAAAAAGCATGTCAATTTATTTGCAATTTGCTTCTTTTTAGATTTTCTAGTGATTTTCTTATCACATTATGATCAATTTTTATTTCATTAATTTTATTCTATTCTATTTATTTTGTTTTATTCCATTTATTTTATTTTACTCTACTTATTTTGCTATATTTATTCTACTCTATTTTTATATTTATATTTATTTTATGTTCTTATTCTATTCTATTTATTCTATGCTTTTGAGTTTATTCTATTTTATTTATTAATGACATGTTCTTATATATCTGCATTGACACTTCATTTAAATATATTACGTTCTCCACATTTAAGCTTTATTTAAACCTGTAATATTTTTCAGCATGACGTCCCATTTTCCAATACACAAGTCCCGTTTCACTTTCCTTGTTCTTTAGTGTACTCGATTCTCAAAGGACCTTTAATATGTGTTGGAAATCGGGACTTCCAGCTGAAAAATAATGAGCCTTTAACTCGAACCATACTCCTCCTCTGAAGTAAAATTATAATTGGTATAACATCATGCTATCTTTGAAGTTACTGATAGATTATCTCATTTATCTGCCATACAATGGTACGTGATACATAATAAGATAAAATCAGCAATCAGAAAAATAAATTTATTTCTAAAAATATTAAAAGTACAACGTATGGTATAATAACAAACAAGAGCATTAAAATATTTTCTTGAATATTCCTCAAATAATAATCATCGTTCTGTACTAAATCATTTAAATTTTTCCACATCCTGCATACCCTTTCTTTAGAGAGAAAAAAACTCTGATAATTATTAATTACTTCGTTCATTAATCTAAGAGCAGAAAAATCTTAACGATTCGACTATCATCATTTGGTTTTTCAGTCACACGAAAGTAATTTATGTTGTAATCCATCATATTTATTTTTTCTTGAAAAATAACATATGGGATGTTGTTATATTATTACTTTGAAACCATAAAAAACGGGTGGGGTATTCTATGTTTGATTGACAAGAATAATGGCGCACTGTTGCCCAATTTTACCGTGAGATAAAAATTATACAATGACCGCATTTTACCCCGTAACGAACAGACGTATGTGACGCCATATTTGTCTTTTGATTGTCGAAGTGTTTTTTGTGGATTTTTACATAAAAAGATCGCTTGAATAGATTTCTGATTTTTATTCAAAGTTGTTTTCCAGTTTAATGTCATTGGGAACTGGTTTTCTTGTTCAGTACTTGTGTAGGGGGCTGATATCTATAGAGAAAGATACGTTTCCATGTAACGCAATATTCCAGAAAAATGGAATATGAAGGATTATAAATTTAATAGATTCATTTTTCAACGGTGTTATACTGCGTAGGTATTCACGTGTGTCTTTGATTTTTTATGTAAATAATATGGTATTCGGTATATTGTACTAATAATATACAAAACTGGGATCTAAAGCACAAGATTCTGTTATTTTTGTCAAGCAATTGTAATTTTATTGCGAATAGCAATTTAAATAAATATTAAATATTCGAAATATTCCTCCTAGTTTATACCACGAAAATGAGTGAAAAAAGAAAGTATTCATCAGAATTCATAATATTTTGGAGTCAATTTAAAAAGTATTCAAAAATTGATTTCAAAATTTACAATAAGTTGAAAAAAATATAATAAAAATTAAAAAGAATTGGTGCTACTGACCAGTGGAATTTGAAGTCATCATTGAAGTGTGGTTATACAGTGTTTCAAAATCTTTTCATAAAAGGTTAAAATAAAAAAAAATTGAAAACTGATGTCAGAAAGTTAAGAATACTTTATTTGCAAAAGGAAAAACTTTTGTGATTCAAATCTTTCATTTAATATAATTCTCTGAAGTCTGAACCTTATATAGTCTGAGACTATTCAGTACACCAGACATCATCAGACATATACATTATTCCCATTTCTAATCAATAGAAACGACTAAACCCTTTACAGGTTTATTCAACTATAAACATCAAACATCAAATCTGTAGAATTATTCCATATCGCCTGAGACCATATCGAAAAACGGTAGTTGATATCTCAGAAGGCATTCTAAGCGGAAAATGTTTTCAAACTTGTGATGTAGATGAAATTCCTTCTCACAGACTCCCACATAGGGTAGTCAATAAATCAAGAGTTACGAATACAATACCGGAAAAAAATGAAGATTATTGAAACATCCATGGATGGTGTAATTATACTGTATACTTTATTTCATATTTCGCTTTATATGGGTCTAAAATATTATTTTTTGTGGTATGCTGACTGTCGTCAAAGATTTTGATAAATCTAACATTAATAATAATAAAAAAAGTCAATGGTGATTGCTCGTTTACGGAACAGAGCAAGTGTACCCTTATATTACAGTGGGTTCCAATTTTTATTCAAACTTATTGAGATTAGGATGTTTCTTTTTTTACTTGTACTACAGCGGTATTGTTGGAAATATTTCAGAATGAAAGATAAATAAGGGCCTGTTTACTATTCCTCACATCATCGTAATTTCATATGCTAATAAAACTTTGACCCTTAGAAAAATGTCTGCAAAAGACTTTTTAACATTATATGGAATCAATAAATTAAATAATTTATTTTAAATCACTGATATCTGATAAATGATAAATAGTATAATGATTTTCATTAATTTTCGGAGATTATTTAGTGTTTACTCAGAAAAAGCAATTCTTTGAATTATTTTGCTGGAATATATTATTATGAAATTTCCATGGAATGAAATAACCTATATTTATAAAAACTGAAAACAAAATCTGGTTTGATAAATATAACTATTTAAAAAATGTGATTAAACCACACTGCTTCGGTGCTTCCTAGTAAATCAAATAATATATGTATAGATAAATTAGTCCGGTAAACCATAAATAAATTTATAATTTAGCAACCCTGTCCCCTACAACCCAGTTCCTCCCTCCCCTTTCCCAATGCGATGCTTTGAATATTTACAATTGACAAGTTGTGATATATAAAGGCATTTCATTCGCTTCAATGAGACTTCGAATCTGCTTTTCTGTGGGCTAAAGAGACTTCGAGAATATGGGAATGGGAGAGACGAAGGGGGGATGCTTTCTTCAGCAGTCACGTAAAAAGTAGGGGATTCCTATTTAATAAAAATATAAAATTAATAGTATATAGTTTACGTATAATGTTGTCGAAAACTGCCTTTCTTTTTTGGAGATTCTTATATCAGGGCTAATTCGTTCACATTTACAAATTTATTTCGGAATATTTCAATTGATTGATTCTTTTTCTATAATTCTTGTCTGCAAAAATATTTTGATCAAAGAAGTGAAAGAACTGTTTGAGACTTAAGAATCGTATACAATACTTTTATAAAATTCACATAGGACTATAATATTAAAACATTTCACTTGAAAACTGTATTTTAACAATATATTAATTTCAATAGTATTCTTCAGAGGCAAAATAAATAAATCAAATAAAAACTTTGTCAAAACTTCGTTGGCAATATCGACAGCACAGAAAAAAGCTACCAAATTTAAAATCCTATTTACACTATAATTTGACTTCTTATTAACAAGGGGGAACTCTTTACTCCCCTTTTCCATTCTACCTTATGCCTCTTCTTCTTTCCCTTGAACCGCAGAGCACTTTCCATCCGAACTGGTTTTGTGGTTCCCTTTTGATCCGAATGGTCCTAGATACGAAATCATTTTCATCTATACTTCGCACAAATAGTTCTAAGAGGAAATCTGTCTTTTCGCAGTGTTTTGTCGCATTAGAGGCATCAATGCTGTCTGCTGTATTGATTGGACTTCCTTTGCCAATCCGATTTCAGAGTTTGAGGATGATGCTGTGCGGGGATGCTTGCTTACAAGGAGAAGGGTGCTTCATTGTTTAGGTGTTATGCATTCATTTATTGGATCGACTTCTTCTGAGATGAATATTCCAAAACAGATGACCTAAATTTGAAACTGATATCTAAAAAATGTTTTATGGAAGTATAAATAAATTTATAATATTTATTAAATGTAATAACAGAAGTATGGCTTGCTGGACTACTAATTAATGGGTTTCCTTAGTATATTTAGATGTATAATTTCAAAAATTGTTAACCACCTGACTGTTGAGTTCTATAATCCTCTAAAATTAAATACATTATAATATATTAAAAATTAATGTTATGAGACGTAGCAGTACTTGCTTTGAATTTAGAAGCAAATAACTCATAACATTTCAAATATGTTTTAAAAAGGCTATATACTGTATAGTTATAATGTCAATTGGATTGTTAACTTCCAATTATTTATTTTGACAAGAAGTACCACCGGTGTAAGCTGTGAGGTAGTCAAAATTGATTAACTATCGAAGGAAAACTTCCTGCATAATAACAGAAATTCCTTTTTAATCTTTTTTTTTTTGTTGAATCATTCTGATTTGATAGCATATGTGATTAATTTCAAAATAAAATCATTAATCCTGTTGCTACTTAACTATAATTTGTACCTTATCTACGGTTTCACCAGACGGTACATACAGACAGCATACCTGAGTATAAGCAGTAAGCACAAATCTCAATAATTTATCGAAAACCCATCCCATATAAACAAGCTATTATTCAGTAGCAAGCACACAATCCAATCGGCATATCAAACCTCACAAAGACTCAAGAATTCCTGTAATTCCAACCCTACAAATTTGCATAACCACGTGACAACATTCAATCAAATATGGCGGCAAGCATTTATCGTAAATCCATATCCTGATTCTTGACCCCATCGCTTTGAGTGGAAAAGTCACAAAGAAATAAAAAAGGACAGCAAAGTCCTTTCAGAAGTACAACGCCATAAAGCTAATCAATCTTTCGAAAGCCTTATGTGGTAAGAAATAAGACAATGGCCGCTATAATTCACCTATTCCACGTGTTGAGTGAGATCGGTGAAGGAAGGTTCAATTCAGGGGTGGATAAAATGATTTTAATTGTTTTCAAGCTATAAAAAAACGTTTCCACGTAACCCATGGAAGTCAAAAATAAATTTACTTAGTTCTAAAGTTTTTCAATGAGGTTTGATGATGGACTGGTGAGCAGGTGTGGACATATAGAGTTAATCTAATAAAACATAGACACTTCTCAGTAACTGAAATAAATATTGACTTCAGAATATACCATGAATATTTGAAAACTACCATTATTACTTATACTTCTTATCCTTTATGATTTATTATACAACAACTCATACAGTACATTCATCATAATTTTCAAAAGTGATGCGACAAATCCCATGTTATTTAATCATATTCTTTCCTATTAGAAATTCGTTTCATATAATTATCTATAGTTTTTTTAACCCGTTTGGAGAGTCCTAAACATTATTTAAAAAATATCACTAAATTCGGTTAAGAAATCATTATCTTCTTGAATCAGAATGATTTGCATTTTGACGTATCTGTAACAACGTGCCTTCTGTGAAATTTAAAAAAGTCAATTATATTTTCATTTTAATTAACAATAATATATCCGTACACCCCTAACTTATTATATATTCAACAAGTTACGGTACAGAACGTCAAACAAATTCATCTCTAAATAGTCTAACAAAACATTCTGGAAAACCTGTAAAATACTACAAATAAACAATAATGGATTTAACAGGTCCTGACATTTTCGCATATATTAGCACAACTCACAACAGAAAGGAAAGGTCAACCAAGGTCAAAAACCATAGAGCACATTATATAGCAAAGACGAACTATACCATATAAAACATACGGCAGCAATCCAAAGTAGTCGTTTAATAAGTCAAGTTAAATAGGAAGACAATGTTTTGAATGTTCTACCCCAGAACAGGTTACATCACGGATCTGACCTGACCAATTTGACCCTTCACCCTATAAGCAGGTTGACATTTTCATGAAAAGAGCCAGACTGTTGTTTTTTATATATCACACAATGTGTTTGTATATATAACGAAGGCTTATGTTGACTTTAATGTTACGAGGAAGTTATAAAGATTTCAACAGCATTTTTGTCTCAACATTAGAGAATCCAATGACGTCACTGATGGGTTAGGTCAGGAAAGACAGCACCCTTTCATTCTCACTGAGACAAGTTGCACAATTTTGGAGTATAATCAAACGGTTCTTCCTTATAGACATTCGCGTATATAGTTACCATTCAAAGGATTCAACAGGTTTCATAGTAAAGAAAGCATGTTTGTACGTTCTAAAAAATGTCACCACCAGACACCAACATGTCTTTAATTAAAACTCTACAATTAACAAACCTATAGTAAACAAGCTGCTACAGTATACCCAGCCGTGTCCTGCAATGTTTTAATTCAAATAATAATGATAAATCTGACATGATTCAGAATCACTTAAAGAAGTAGCTTATCGGTCGGTCTCTTGGGAAAGCTAGTGCAATAGAGAACAAAGAAAGTAAAACGGGATATGTGTGTAGGAAAATGAAGCTCCCCACTGAAAATAATACAGGTCTAAAAGAGAAACATAATTATATTTCTTAGTTTTGTAGTTCAATATAATTATTTCTATATTACTGGTTTGAATCATTGCTTCTCATCAATTTTTGAATTAAAAAAGATGAAATTTTGTGACCTGGTTTCACAGCAGGAAACAAACAAGGAAAAATTATGTACTGCTCATGGAGGACGACAGCTAATAAAAATAATCATTTCTGCCATTTTTATTAAAGTATATAATATTAGCATTTGCCATATTGCAGCATGTATCGTCTACCAACACAGTAAATATAAAATGCAAAAATGCATGTCTAACGAATTTTGTTTTTATGACAATTGATGGATCGCTTATATATGTACACTTGAGCATTTAAAACCTTAACTCTTGCGTAACAGTTGCGATCTTTTTCAACGACTCAAAATCCGATTTGTATTTGATAAGTCGTATAAATAATTTCGTGATACACGACATAAGTCGTAAAAAAATGAAATTTTATAATTAGCTTTTCACATGACTGATATCACGTCATTTATTTTCATAATCAATCTCTAGTCATGAGATATTCAAAATAATACTTTATTATTCAAGGACTTTTAGATTGTTAATCAGTAGCAACTATATATTACTTTATGAATGACTGGGAACAAATAAAAGGTAAATTCGCATAATAACAAGGAAAAATAGGTCCACAACTAAAAATATATTATTACCTTGTAGTTACAGAAAAATCATTATGTCTAATACATTTCATTTTGCTTAATTATGATTACGAATAAGTTGCAATAACATCTTAATAATACAATATTTCTACCCTATATTTGTATGGCTAAAATATTATTGTACACATGTATTTAAATATACATGAAATAAAAATATAGTTTCAATCAAAACAATAATATTATTGCAATGAAAAAAATCATCCTCATTTTCAAATTTAACAATCATGAACGTTAAAGATGTAAGTAACAGATAATAAGAATAAAAATGTCCACATATAAACAGAGCGATGCTCGACGTCCATCGAATTGAAGTCCAAGTGAGCCTTCTTATGAATCTCTATCCACTCGAAACGAAACGAGGTCACCCAATACCCAAAGATTATTATTGTTCATTAGAAATAAACCCAAATTTGCCATTCACTAAAAACCTGTGTTCTTCTATTTAACCGAAATGCTGAAATCTGCATGACAATTTTTAGTATAAGATGAACTATTTTATCTGTTATATATGTCATATTTTTATTCTTTGTTTAATATTATAAAATAGTGAATAATAGGCTACAAATTATATAGGCAGTATTCAGCCTGTTTTCTTTCCCGGACATTGTTGTCAACAATGCTCATCTGTAAACGGCAAAGAAAACAGGCTGAATACTGCCTACAAATTATATAGTAACTAAATTTTAACGCAAACATTGAGTGAATACAACCTGCCATAAATATATTACAAATCCCATATACTCATAATATTTTTTTTACTGTACAGACATTTTACTAACTATAATATCCATTTACATTTTGAACTCAAAAAATACACAATTCCTCTTAAATTAATGACACCAAATTACTTTTTAACAATAAACCTGTCAAAATCCACGCCATAAAAACATAATAAACAAATTCAATCTTTTGAAAACCACTTCAAAAAACCAATTCAACTCGATGTGAAATGTCCCTTCAATCTTTTTTGTACTAATTATCTGTAATAACAAAATCTAAAGTATAACGAATTGTCATGGAATTATTTCCCGTATATATATTTTCGAACAGATAGGCAGGAAGTTGGGCAAAGCGAATGCATGCAAAGGCAACCAAATTATTATAAGATAATATAATTTATAATATATTAGATGTGCGCATGTCGCACTTATTTCAAGTCAATGAAATCTCAGGTATTATATGGAAGGTTTAGGAATGTTGTGCAGCAGTAATATATAGAACGGTGGTTTACAATAATCCTTTTCTGATGACAATAATGGTTAAACTCATTTGACTCATTTTTTTCTTTCAGAAAACGTTTGTACCAGATACAGCTAACTACATCATGAATTTCTAATCATTCCATTTCGCTGAGTGATTACTCCTGAACTGAAGATTTTTCTGAGAATCTGTCTTGTATAATATCCAGGACATGGTATATACTGGATACGATAAAATCCACTCTAATTTTCTGGTGTCAAATACATGAATAATTTTTATCTTGGATTTGTTTCACAATAGTTCTAGATTGGCATTTGGTAGTGGTTCAGAAATCTGGCATTTCAACATTATGATCACCAATATAGGACCTAATCTGACCTATATACTCGTAGTAATGCAAGATCATGGTGAATATTTGTATTATTTTCAGAAACTTAGTGTTTCTGACAAAACCAGTATTACTCTTGTTCTTGGTCCAGATCTTAAATGATCTCCAGGGTCAAGAAATATTATCTTAGACATACTGTATCGGTTTCAGAATAGAACAGACACGCTGTATAATATTGAGTGATGCCAAAATAATGTCAGATGGTGCAGAAAATAATGTTGCTACTGACTTTCAGGTACATGTATGGGTGACACCATTTCATGATACCATTAGGAAATATTTTATTACGATAAGTTATCAGTGATCAATCTACATTATCTGGTTATGAAATACGTTTTAAAAAAAATCAAGAGTTTGAAAAAATACTGTCACATTTCAAAGTAAGAGTTTATTGAAACTTCACCTCAACCAGCAGCCTATATTGTGTCTATTATTTTATAGACCACGAAAACATTTAAATAGCTTACACATTTCTCAGCAAAGAAGAGAATAATTAGTCACCTATTTAACAAATTTACCGAAAACGATCACCGTATAGTCTACAATTCACTGATATTATTTTCGACAAATGGCTTTTCAAGAGATAATGATACTGATTGACTATTTTTGAAATGGCAAAACAATAATAAAGAAATCGGAATGTTTAATTCCAATATATTTATTTTTATGTCAAATTTCTTCCATCTATAAGCACTTTTCTTTCATAGCTATTCTTCCTTCTGCCACCTAATACTGGAGAGTGTTTGACTTTTTTGATAATCTGCCACACTACAGGACACGAACTCAAAATGCGTAACATATTGCAAAAGAAACAACTGCTGTACAATGACATACCTAACTTTTTATGTGAGAGATTTTCATATCTACTCACTCAACATACACGCGAATTAGGAATAAAATTTTACATCAGATTATTATGCTCGAAATATATAGCTTTGGTGACTTTTCGTAAAAGGCGATAATACTCGGTGCATTGTTTTTAAAAACTGGTTAGTGAAAAATATGAAGATTATCCGGAGATATGTTGTGCTTATAGTCTTATATTGTAAATGCAGGAAATGCAGAAATTTTATTATATGTTAATGATTTTTTATTTGATCTACCACTTTTAAATTCAGTAGCCATAACTTATAATGATAAAAAATCGCCCTAGGTAAAGATTTTTTTCACGGCAGATAGTATATACTTCTATTCTCGCTCAATAAATGGATTTTCAAATTTATTTCATGAAAATAACAATATAATTAGTATGAATAAAAAATTCGACAATTATTGAATATTTTAAATATTTCAGTAATTGTTGAATTTAAAAGCTTTTTAATCACACAAAGATAGGATAAACATCAAACATGAGAAAAAACTTATTGCGATTTATGCAAATTATACATGTATTTGTCAGTTAAGAAAATCTAAATATTATACATCCTTTATAATGTGTAATTTTAAATTTGAATTTCTTATATTTTTTATTAGCCTTGTACTACTTATTCAAATTGTGTTGTTTTATTTTACTGTATAGTCATAAAGATATAATAATACAATATCATATTTATTACTTATAGATGATGGTATTTGATTTCTAAGAAGGGTAAAATTATATATATTCGCTGCTTCACAAAGGAAGGTACATCCACGACAAATATAAATCGTGATAGCTTCAAAAAGGAATGTTATAAAATTTCTTTTCAAACATATTTTTAACTTTATTATTTGCTCATAACATAACGTGAAATATGATTTCTCACTGAGCCAATAAATACCTTCAATATGTGAAGGATTTTTTGTCTACTTGCAAAAATACACGCTATTGAATATCGATTTCTCGGAAGTAATAAATCGGCAATAAAAATATTAATAACTTATTCGGAAGAACCATAAAAAAGTATAAATTTACGATCGCTTATTTGTTCTCTGTAATGTGCGGAAAATTTAGCTTTTACGGAATCTTCAATTATTTACGAGCGTACATTTGCCTTTGGGGTAGGTCACCCATTTTTTGCACCAGTCGGAATCCCCCTCCCCTTACTACCTTTTTTAATGCCGGTTCTTCAACTTTGTACAACTACCGTGTACGCAGATCCGTGTATTGTTTTTTTGGTTTAGAAGAGATGAAATTTTTAATTATTATGTGTTAAGATTCTGATTATAGACTAAATAAATGGAATAGATACATAAATATTATAATTTCAATAAGAACTGATGCGGAACAATTATTGTATTATTTGGTTCACGCGTTTATCAAATTAACAGATTTTTTTCTCCATACATTTTGATTTAAAAATTGGTATTCGAATAAAAATGAAAACAAGGTATTCTAAGTGGTCATTTTAATGTTACAAAATAGTACAAAGGGAGCAAATATTGTGCAATATGAATTTAGTAAGTACAGCACGAAGTTTTTAACACAACATGCACATCCGGTAAAAAAAAGTTGTTATTAATCGTACGTGTTTGTTTTTCATTTTTGATAATTTCTAACAAATAAAACATTACCTGATAAAACTATGAACAAGTAAAAATATCTGCGTACTATTGCAATCCTTGACATATTTCACGTATTCGTAAACAAAATGCAAAATTAGATTTCTACGATTCTGGAGAATAATATAACTATTATGTTAACATTGAGATTACATGACTAAAATTAAACATTTTTCGCAAATACTAATCTAATTAGCATGCTGTTTTCACTATATAAGTTTGTAAATAAGTCTTCAAAGTTGACTTATGAAACATATTTCTAAATTGATATTTTAGCTTTTTCAATTATTCGCAATTCGCTATGGAATGATTTCTGAATATTGTTGCATTTAATAAAAAAAAATGTTATTATTATTATATTCACAATATGGAGATGGCAAGAATGTTTCAGAATATAAAGATTTAATTTTATTTAAAAATCATTGCCATGTGAGCAACAATAATATATATTACAACGACATAAAATTGTATATTAAAAAGTTAGATGCAAACTTGCTTGGTGAGTGCATTATTATTACTATAAACAATATTTTAGTTGCACTTATGCTAACGACATGCAAATATAAAATTGCTGCTCGGGCAATTTGTAAGACAACAGATAAACTGTAAAATCATTTTAAAATCCATTTGCAGGTTTGGAAATTAAAAGACAATGACACAAAGTCGAGTAATATATTTAGTTCATGTAACTACAACAAAATAATATTGGAGGAAAGGAAAAGTTGTGTGGTTATAACTCAAATAAGAAAAGGTATTCTCTAGGAATTGCATTATTATGGAAAATATTCTCTAAATAACTGACTTACTCGAACTTCATTTCCTTATTTTTGAAATTCTCTAACAAATTTTTGTAGTTCAAAAACATTTTTTTCTAAAAAAATATCAATGAAAAAAAAAGAAGGTACCTAACAAGCAATTATAAGAAAATGCTTCCTTTTTATAAAGTTTGTTGTATACAGTATATATACATCAGTAAGTAACCAATTGTAATAATATTGATATCTGGGACTTTCAATATTTGTTTTATTATTTTATTTAAAAAAACTGATGTAGTTTTTTAATTTAATATGATTTTACCTTACACATATATTATAATATTACTTTCACGACTTTATCAATTCCAATTAAGAGCATACCATTTTTTGTCTGTAAAAAACTCCAAATTTATTTGAAAGGATATGCTTGATTATTCAGCCTCCGAATCAACCTTATCGTGATTTTCAATTTCCATGAAACAAGATGTACCTAATGCAACTGAAATTTAGATATCAAACTAATAAATGCTAAGCAAGTATGCAAGAAACAAAATTCTTTTGTACATAAAGATAGTGTCATCACCAATTCTGAAGTAATCAGGTTGTTTATAATCTAGTCAACCAATTGAAGAGATCAGTTAAATGTTGTAATGGAGTTTGACTACATCGTACGTTTTCTTACAGCAGGGGGGGGGGGGGGGTGAGTCTCGTCTTAGCGGGTGTTTCGGGCGTGTTGTCTATTTAGACAAGGATGGGATCAATTTATTCTCATAAAAGTGACCATTTAGTTTGACTGTAATTACATTTGGCATGCACATCACTTTTTGTCCAATGGTGCCGCGTAGATGTACAACATTTTTTCCACTTGGGTGTGAGTTTCGAGTTATTTTATTTTTTGAGTAAATTTATTTTTAAATGGGTAATTTTTGTGATTGATATTGATAGAGTTAAGGATGGGTTTATGGTACTTTTAATATATATTAAGTGGAGGTAATTCTTTTTTATGGTTTTTTTTATTGCAGAGTAAGTTTCCCTCTGGTTGTTGAATTGTAAAAATTGAAATTCTGTTGGAAATGTGAGAGAAATATTGCAGTGCTATATCTTATATGTCTATGTTGTATATATTAAAGAAATGTTCTGTTTATGGAGTTACTACAGTCTACAGAATATATCTACTTAAGGTATATCTACTTAAGAAAGTCTAGTTTTTAAATAATGCCCATTTGAGAAAACTGAATAATCTCACTTTCTCACGTAGGCATCACGTTCACATCAAACCAGCACTAAATAGAACAGAAAATTATTTAACTATTGTTATCATATAAAATAAACACAGCTACGAAATGATATATTGATTCACTCTGTATTTAAAAAAAAACAATTGTCGATTATGAAACCATAGTAAGACAGACGAAATAAGTAGGGTTCTTATTGAGACCAACGAGATGGAGTCAAAGTAGGTTTCTCGCTTTAAAGAGTCAGTCTCGGTTTTGGTCTCAGTCTCACTAAATTTACTAAGTCCCGGTCTAGTTTCAGTCTGAAACCAAGCAAGTCTCGGTCTTTTGCACTAAGGCAAAGTCTCAGTCTCGGTCTCGGAAAATAAAAAAAGCGTGTTTAGTGACAATAGTAGATTACGATGAGCTTATAAATATAATAAACATATACTCTAAATTATTATACATATAAATTTAATAACAGTTTAACACCAATATTCCAATTTTACAGCAGCTGACCATGACCCTATAGACCATCAAGTCTCGTTCTTGAATGCTAAGTCTTGGTCTAGAAAATATTATGAGGTCTCGGTCTCGATTTACTTAGTTGGTCTCGGTCTCGTCTCGACCTCGTCAAGTAAGTTTCGGTCTCGTTGGTCTGGGCAGGAACCCTAGACGAAAGTCATTATTTACGACAAACTTTTCAAATTTCTGTTCACCACTCATCATCAGCCAACAATTATAACTATTTTAAAAATCGATTTACAAATTGGAGCAAAACATAGTGTATCTAACCATATAAGTTATTTGTTTGTCCATTCCTGGAAACATACGTACGTAAAAATCAAAAGGAAAACAAGGAAATCAGCGAAATTCCTCAAATCAAAAATAAATCGTATTACTTAACTTTTATCGCGTAAATATTTTAAACTTCAAATCCCGGATAACCTATTTATATTGACACTTTTACATCTCATTAACAGTAAAAACAGCGATCTTTGACGTCGGTAGAGGTGATATATATCATCATAATAGACGTCAGAATAACTTCAGGTTTACTTTATCGTAATCTCGTATCGCCTTGTGAAGTACCGGTCACATTATGGTATTTTGAAGAGTTCACAACATCTTATTATACAACAAAGTTGAACTTGCGCACAGGGTATGGAATTTATGTACATCTAATGTCAAATTGTAAGCTTCCTTCATTTTTTCAAACCCCACGACTTTTAACCTGTCTGCATTTTTTTTAACTTGATGTCTTTAATTGCAATTTTTCATTTGACAAGGATGTTGATACCGACTCTTGATAATGCTTTGATTTCCAGGATTATAAAGTGAGAATTTACGAAGAGGTAAAGTTCATGTTTCCGTGTCGTAAAAGCACTAAAAAATAACATTGCAGCTTCTACTGTTTTCTCATAATTTGCTAGCATATAAAAAGTGCAATTTTCTCAGATGTTAAGCTGATAATTATACGATGACATTCCTCGTCGCTGGTATTTTAAACTTTTTATTATTAAGACAGTATTTTTATTTTTATTATTAATATATTATACCGTATAATTTCCCAAACAAGTTTTTTTTTTTCAAATATGAAAATACAGAACAATTAATAGATTTTGTCAAAACGTAATGAATATGTGTATTCGAGTAGGAAATTATACACAAATGATCTTAATTTAGGTTTTATTTGACTTTGCATATGAAAAACATTGCGGTACATAATGACGACAAATGCTTTATTTTGAATTCGATATGATCAGCCTAATTTCCTGATATTCAATACAGCTAGTATACGGTGCTGCACCGGATGCGATAAACCCATTTTGACTCAGTTATATTACAACTGTTAACTCTAGCTTTAGAAATGTATTTCCACTTTTTCGTGAACAGACAGGATCATATTATAATTAAATCTAAATTTATCAATCATATTTTCCTACGTTTCCAGACTGACTCATGTAAATTCCAACTATAAATATATTAATCATTCCAGAAATATTTAATAAGCACCTAGTATCTTTCCCATCTATACCTAAATATTAATCTTAACCTTCCTTAATGACACATTTTCTTAGAGATAAACAAAAATCCTTTTTAGATCATCAATCCTTTTCGAAGCAAGCCCATTTTTTCTCTTCTAATTACTGATATAAACTCGCATGCCTTAAAGGCAATAACTAATTCCACATTTCCTCTTTTTAGTTTTTCCCTGTGATTTGCTTGTGTTATAGATTACCTTCACACTTCCGACGATTCATATATATTTTTCTCTTCTAAAAAAATCCTCTTTTTCCAACGTATTCCGGAAAAAGACATTTGGTATAAAAATTTATGATAACAAATCATGAAAGTTTTTATATATATTCTGAGGAGGGATTGGGTATAAAAAAAGTCTCTTGATGGTTAATCCTTTGTAGTACGATTTATGGAAAATAGCAGTTGAACGATCAAGCCAAAAGGTAAAAATTACTCCGGAGAATATTCTCATTTTTCATCGTAGGTTTTTTTTTCTTTTTCTTTACTCATTTTCGTTCGTTTGGTGAAAGAGTCCAATTTTATACGATGGAGTATTTTTCGCTGGCAATTGGCCCAGAGTTTGATAGAGTTTGAAAAAGTTTTTAGAGATTTTATAATTTATTTCTGTTTTTGTAGGTATTGCGATTTTTATCAACAAAGGAATGAATGCTATTCATTGGAAGTCATTATGAATTAATTAGTTGACTTAATTCTTATATCTGTATATGGTGACCAATGAATCGAGAGATAAAGAATTAATAAATATATTTAAGCAGTTCAGAAAAATGTTCAATAAAAAATCCTGACATTGTATAGTAAATTAAGAAGTTAGCATGTTTTATGAAGACTGCAGAATGAGAAAAAAAATACAGAAAAATTAATAATGCAACAAGCAAGGAATTGAATATATCTTGAAGGTATTCCATCCTTAATGCTACGTCAGCTTGAGTTTAGACTTATGGAAATATTTTATGAGAAAACTGTGTCATAAGTCTTATTACCTCTAATGCAAAAAATCATTATAGGGATTTTTTTAACATTCATAATTTGTAAAAACTATTTATTATTATAATAAACATTTTAAGTGTCAATGAAAAAAGCCCTGTGTCATGCTCCAGTTTTGCAGTCAATTTCCCAAATACAGTATGTAACAAAATTAATGAATTTTATTTATTAAACTTCAGACAATATGAAAATTAAAGGATAAAATTGGATTATGAACTGTGGACTGACTTTTTTTAAACTATAGACCTATAAACATTTAAGTCATTAGTTATTTCTAATTAATTAACATTATTCTCAAAATGACAACAACAAAAAACTAATTTCCATCTCTAAATTCATTGACCACCAAATGAATCATTTTTTTAGCAGTAAACTTTAGAACAGGAAACGCACATGGTTTGATCGCATGTTTCAAATAATCTCTCATGATGGGAAGTTCAATTCTATTCTTTTTCGGTGCTGATGGTCATAATAATATTTATATCCAAATTTCCCAAACATTGAGTCGGCTGATGATGATCATTGCATGCAATAGGGATACTCATTGCTTTATAACGTATATTCACCAGCTGTTGATTAAGTTTGGTGTCATTAGTGGGAATTATTAACATTCATTCTAATGGAAGGTTTAAGACTTTGGAATAAATCATTTCATAAAATTATGTGCAATTTTTTTACATTCTCTAATCGCCTTAGTCACTTTCAAACGAAAATGCCTTTTTTAATATCATAATTTAATATCATAATCAAATTATATATTTAATTAATTAATTTGTTACTGTTAATTTTATGTCTTTTATTTCTTTATGTATTAATTAGTACTGACAGTAAAACCCTTTTCACATGTAAATTTACGACAATTATAATTATAATTAAAATTCCAATAATAATCTGTGATCAAAACCTGTCAGTCTAATTTCATATTATCAATTCATTTACATCATTGCCATTGAAGTAATATCACCCTTATGTACTCACCTAAACTAGCATAATTGATTCCGTTTAGAAGCTTCGATAAAATCAAAAGAATCAAGCGAAGCGAATCGAGTTAACACAAAATTAAAAGTATGTGATAGAATTTTTTTTTTTTTTTTTTTTTTTTTTTACTTTCAGAGGAAGGTTGTGAATGACACTATACTTTCAAGACCATTGAAATAAACTGATTCATGCAGTATAAATGATATTATTATTTTGTTTATGGTTGGAAATTAACGAATGCTGAGTGGTACGACATATTACATTTCCAGTAAACAGCTTCCTCAAGAATGCCCATACTTATTGAATGAAATTCCTGTCCATTCATTTATACTAATGTAACGTAGGAGTATTAACCTTTGTTTATACTTTTCAAACATAGTGTACTGACGACGTTTTGGTTAAATTATTATCATGTCAAAAATCCGTTCGTATCGCTTTATGTTCTAAAATCATCTCCAGCATTGTACAATATTTTGTCTCACCACATGTGGTAGAATACAAAACTTGTTTTGTTTCTTGTAATGTTACAATGTTATATTTTTTACTGCATATATAAGCTGTAATCATATCTTGAAGGTAAAATGTATTGACAGTTTGTTTGTAATAGGATTGTATACTATCTATAAGCTAGATTATTTAAATTGAAAATGTTTTTTTATATATTCTGTGTTTGATACGTGCAGCTCTGTCCTTTGTGGGAGTTCTTTTTTATATGAAGGTTTTAAAATAAATTCTAGTTTTTCTCTAAACCATTTTTGGCAAGTTTATTTAATCTGTATGATTTACAATATAATTATTGAAAAATTTAGTATACTGACCCAGTTGCCAATTTGCCATCAATGGGGAACATAACGAGGTGACAAGGTATATTCTTTCTCTGTAAAGTAATTTAAATTAAATTTACACAATTCTACCCCAGAATACATTTCTTTTGGAAATCTGCATACCTTAGTTATATATAGAATATCTATATCTTTTGTTTGCATTAGTTGATTAATGTATTGAAAATTAAGATAGGTCTTCTTCTCCCTCCGGATGTTTAAAATCCGTTAAACCTGAGTAAACCCAATGACCCAATGCAGAGGTGCTCAAAAATGTCTTACAGTAAATATATTTTCTTCTTCTTCGTCATCATTTACACATATTTCTTCTGTAAAAACGACATTTTCTTAAGTGCCTTAAACGAGTAGTTTTTTTCAGCTGGAGGTCCCGTTTCACTTTCTTTGTTCTCTATTTACTAGTGTTCTCAAGGAACCTTTAATCTGTGTTGGAAAGTGGGACTCCCGCAGAAAAATTATTAGCCTTTAATTTTAATTTAAAATCTTCTGTATTAATTTTGTCTGTTATTTGTTAGAGTTCTACATTTGCCCTATATTCTTTAATGCAATAAACCTGAATTATTACCTTATACTAAAATGATTTTTTTACTGAATTTTGTATCCTAGTTTCCGTGACAAAACAAGCAGATGCTAATGAAGTTACTGAACAAAGAATAATTACATATACGAAAATTATGGACTATAGAGCGGGAGATCTTCACTGATTTTAGTGTTAAAGAAAGTATATTTTTTGGTTTAATAAAATTACAAATTTATAAATATTTTTGACTTGACCATAAGATTCTTTTCATATACACCAGAACCTATTGTCAGTAATTTTCGATTTTTTCTCCTTTAGATAATCGATTCCAAACATAATTATATATTGTCTGTATAAATAATCTGCCTGAATTCAGGAAGACTTAAATCATGTTTTTGTACTGTAAAACATAAAACAATGGAATAAAACAATTGGTTCGAATATGAATATTAAATAAATAGCCAATACCTCACAAAAAATAATGATAAGCCAATATATTCTCCCAATGTAGTGTATAGTAAATTTTAAAACAGCTACATTATTGATCAGAAACAGTAATTTATTAATTCTAAAATAATTTTTCATCATGATCAAATTTCATTAAAAAAGGTGAAATGTGACCCTTTTGGGTTAATTGATTAAAAATAAATATATCAGGCACTTATTAAATATTGATATCTCCCTTCTTTGGAGATGAGCTGCATGAAGTTGATACAAATCTAACATGATGTTTTATATGTTTTTCTTAAGTGATGTCATAAGTCCATAACACAAATGCAGAAAGACAGGACTCCTCCGAAGCAACAAAATAAAAAATGACCTCTCGTATCGCCCACCCACAGTTCCAAAAGTCAAATAATACCTGTAGGTAGCATTTGATAAGTTACATATGGCAAGGGAGCGTAAAGAAACAAAATATTCCAAGATATTTAATAAATTTGTGAAATTAATATTAGATGGGAGTGCCCCTCGCTGGAATAAACATGACACAAGAATACTTTGTTTATGTGATTAATTATGGAAAAATATATGTGTTTGGTTTGCTTTTCTTCAAATGCAGGATATGCTTTTCAACGAGTAATAATTCTTTTTTGTATATATTTTTGTGAGTAATATGAATGAAAATGTGGGATAACACAAGTTACAATTTATATTAATTGCCTGCAGTTTATAATAATTATAGTACAGAGTCAATTTTTAAGACGCTATATATTTTTAAATAAAGTGACTTCACTGAATATTGTATTGTTTTTGTACTCAAAACGAACACTTAAATAAAAGGAAGTAAGCGTATCTGAAAAATATTAAGAAAAGCTAAAACTGAGGTGTGAACCACCTCACATAACCATGTCCACTGAATATCGGTGTTAATATTGCTTGAAATTAAAAATAATTCTACTACATGATTTAATTCTACAGTACTATAATTATCTCATACGATTTCAAATCTTGTAAAAACGTTAACTCTACAAACGTAAATTAATTTACCCATTTAAAGCAACCATTCTACTCGAACTTTTCCGATGACCAACGGAAGCATTGGGCATAAACATGAGAATAGCATGTAAAAGTATATCTATCTATTTCCTGTCTTTCTAATTCGCGTGATGTTTCGTTCAGTCATTTATATATATTTCTGTCAATATATAGAATCGAAAACACCTGTCATCGAGGAGTGCGTTCTCACCGAATATCGTCAATATATAAGACAGGAAGAAATATGGACGTACTCAGTAAATGTTCAGCGATCAGCAAGGGGTGGATCGAGGATTGTATAAAAGGAGAGGTTGGGAGAACAAATTGATAACTTTATTTGTTGTTTGACATATATAAAAGAACCTATAAATGAAAAAATGTTTGAAATTATTTTCCTAATAAAAATATCATAAACAGAAAATGAACTAATTAGGAAAAACGTTTCAATGGCATCAGATTTTCGCTTATTCCGTTATCCTTTTTCAAAAATGTACAAACAGGAGTAGCAAATGACGCGTGACTGGTTTACATTGATGACGTTTATTTTGTTAATTTGTTTACCATATAGACAAACAATATCAGTTCACAAAAACTACAATATATCTGATATGTTCGTCGTTCGATATACATGAGTATCGAAAACTATAGTGGACTTGTACGACATGTAAGGCTTGTACCTAATACTTCACACGACAGTAAAATATTTTTATTTATCATCAAATATTAATATTTTTTAATATAGAGAAATGCATAACATTTCCCAAACACTGATAAATTGGCATATCTCGATCTCTTTGGAGAGCAGCAGTTTAGTTACTTCTGATAATGAAAAAAGGTTGTTTTAATCAGACTGGGGATGAAGCTATTGTTAACTAACTTTAATTTTTTTATGATTCCATTCAATAGCAAAAAAAATCCCACTGAATATCGTTTTAATGAAACCTATTTCCTCAACTAGTATCTGTTATTAGAACAAGCAAAAACCGTTTGAAATCATTAAAAAACAAACAAAAAACTCCAGCAATAGGTTCACCGTCCGCCACTGAAGCTCCCTTTTCCGGGAAACACGGCACCTTCCAATACATTGTGATCACGCACTTGCACTGAAGCTTCTGATCGGTTTTATCTATTGGAAGATAAGACAAATAGGTAGGTAGACATACCCTCAAGCCACCACTACTATATAGTGACACCTGCAGACTCAACACGAAACTATACACTGCCTGCACGATATTCGACAATAAAATATTAAAATTCAACACTTTTTTTAATTGCAAAGATATTGGTTGAGGCGGTTAATGATAAGTTCGTTAGTTATACGTGATGAAAATACATTGGGTATCTGGTAAAAAAAAATGAAATTGACGCGTATAGGGCATACATGTATTATCATTAGTTTTCTTCGCTATATAGTTTCGAATTTCAGTTTGTTGTCTCAAATCTCATCAAAAAATGTTATGATATAGTGAAGAAGTAATCAACAGATGACAAATGTGCTTACACTGAACCCACTGAATTTTCACCCATCAGCATTGAGAAATTCACAATTTAAGAATACTGAGACTTCTGGTTCATTTCTGGATATTTAGAATTTCTGACATTCTGGGTTTACTGACTCCATAGATATAGATAGATTATAAGTATTTTTAAGAGTAAGATTATACCATATAGTTCATTGTGTACAGCAAATAATAACGTTACATTCTTATAGAAAAACTAAATTAGAAGCATATCTGCCTAATAATGGAATTTTATTGATATCGTCAAATAATATATGATAACGCTCCAAATTTTAAAATTCTTTTTCAGTTTACCAAACTACATTCGCCAACTCTGAGCTGTAAAGATGAAAATTAATCACATTACCCTTTTACCCCTTGGTCAGTAACCTGATGGGAAAACAATCGTTTTACTTTCTGTAAAAATGGAAATGAAAAGAACTTTAAATTTTTAACTTACGACTTTTATAGACTTGAAACCACGAAACAAAGACAGCCCTTAGCTACATTTGGTTTGAAAATATACATTTAATATAGTTTCTACTTTTCTGCGGTATAATTCCATTCTTTAAACGCTAATATTTACTTTTGTTCATGTATTAAATCTATCCATTTCTGTGGATTATAATATACACCAAGAACTTGAGATTTCATTGTACAATTTCTATTGAAGCAAAAGTTCGACTAGAATTTGAATATTATCTCCTAATTAAATATTCTTCAGAAAACCTGCTATTTAAACGAGAAAATAACTTCTGCATTAATGGCAATTTTATGTAGATTTCTAATATACTTCATTTGCATTAGAAGTCGAATTGAAAAGCAAGAACTTTTTGTCTAATTATCATTTTGTTCGTCGTATAATTGATAAAGAAGATTTTTAAAATATTCCACTCGAAGATACAATAAAAGTTTGGAATTGTTTGAGATTCGGAGAAAAGAGTGATTTCGTATTTTCTTTAAAAGTTTTTGCGGAGTTGAAATGATGTAAGGAACAATATAAAAAATGAATATGTTTGCTGCTTTTTTTTTTTAAAGAATACAGTTATATATAGATATTTTCCTTGTGTGTCGGATAATGTTATGTCATATTTTTGTTTAGAAAAAAAAACTGCTTTACAATAGATGTTGATTTTAATGAAAATATATAATTTCTCAAAACAGGAGAGTATTTGGCTATGTCAATGAACATTGGAAGGTATTGGTAACATTTTATAACAATCAACTTATATAAAAATACGAATAATAAATGCTGTACAGTATTTTTTTACTTCTATCTTGAAAAATAATCGAAGTTTCATCACCCATTTCAGTATTTTTTTTTCTTAAAAAAATCAGTGCTATCGACTGACCTGTTTTAATCAACTACAGAACTAACGTAATAAATAATATATCAAAGAAATATAACTATATCATACTATTCTTACTTTATGCTTTAGAACCAGCAGCATAACTTTTCTATATAATTAATCTCTAATTTTGTGTATTTTTATATAAACTCGATGTAAGTTCAATTAGTTCATTGGTAGGCAGCATATACATCAGAAGACTTTCCACTATTCGTAACATTAATTGGAATTAGAGTAAAGTCTATCGATAATAATATATGATTGAAATTTGGTAGTATTTTATATGTGTCTTGCAAAGGCAATCAATATGCAAAATATCTTACCAAAAACGACAAAAATGATTAGCAAGGGAAAAAAGCAAAACTCTAAAACGTTTAGATTACGTCATCCAAATCTGAACAATGAGCTCAATTTACGTTTCCACCATGTCTGTTGTGAATCCTTTCTGTCTTTCGTCTATCAATTGAAGAGCAGCGAACACCAGCTTGTTGTAATAATAAGAGAAATGCCAAAACTTTGTCCAAAACTTGTTGACAAATCGAAAAGTTGGTGTTGCTTGGAGCTTTTGACACCTCGACAGTAAAGTGGGGGAGAAGGGGGGGTCCTATCTATAACAACACTGTTGAATATTATACATGAGACGTCACCGAAAGTCTTGGCGACTATCATTATTGCCGATTCAGGGGTTGACAAAATTTGATGATGCTTCGAAAACAATTATAATGAAAGTGCTGCCTTTTGAGTAAGAGATATCTATTTAGTGTTAACTGCCACTTTTACCTATCAATTCATTTATGACTTATATTACCAATAAAAACAAATCTCGTACTTTTCAAGTAATATCAGAAACTTAGCAGTAAGAAACTTAAGATTATTGGATTTCATATTGAAAAATAAATATATTTTTGTAGCGAAGATTCTTTTTAAAGGAAAAAAAAATTCACTTTAGTAACTCGCATCAAATTATATTGAAATTAATTAATAATGTTTTTCCTCACCTCCAGCAGTTGTTCAAAGTCGAAATGAATTTTTGTTGTATTTATTTAGTGAACACTATACCTCCAAATAATGTATTAGACTATACGTAACTGAAATTAGCAGCAACATATTACCACTATGAAAATGATCATCCCAACTCTGCATTTAAAACATTTATTTACCACGACCGGTTTCGGGTCTACAGATGACCCATATTCAGGTGATGGACCTACAAAAATGAAACGATTGAATTAGAATAATAAACTATTATAAACTAGTTTATATATAGTTTATTATTTTTATTGAATAGTTTGTTGTGTTGTTTTACTATTCTTCATTTTTGTAGGTCCATCACCTGAAGATGGGTCGTCTGTAGACCCGAAACCGGTTGGGGTAAATAAATGTTTTAAATGCAGAGCTGGGCTGATCAGTTTCATATAGTAGAATGTTTTCAGTTTCCCGAAAAAAAAAATTGTTTACGGAATAAATCAATTTTACAGTACTTTATTTTTTCGAAGTTGTTCCGTTATAATAATAATAAGGCTTAAGGTAGTAATGAAAGGAACATCAGCGTCACACTATGTAAACCTCTTGTTCATCCCTGATCTGCCTTGTCGACTTTCCCAATAATCATTCTAGTATCATTTGTCACCACTTTGCCAAAACTTCCTCCAAAGTTCGATACCACAAACAAGACACCTCTTCCCCTCTATAACTTTCCAATCGCTATACAACAGCATCAAGCTATATGAGGCAGCGTGCAAACTTATTTGCAGACAATAAATTACTTTCTTTACACTACTTTGAGCGACAAATAAGTTCCTTCAGAGAAGAAAGGGGACAATGTGCTTAAATTTTGAGATGCATATATTACTGATATTTAGTTTATGAATTTCGTAATTGGTGTCACTGATGTGATTCAAGTTTACTATAATTATTTTATTTTTATTAGAATTAGTGATGCATTTCATCAAATTTATGAAAAAGGGGAACATATTGACTCTTGACCTAATGATCCAAGTCATCGATTAGAACCATTGTCCAAAGACTCATTATCTCAAGTGACCAATGAATTATTTGGCCCATTAAAAATATTACAGATTGAGTCAGTTGGTCACTTTTTTTGCTCATTAGGTTACTTGGGTAATCGATTGGTGACCATTGACACTGTCTCCCATTTCATCTCTCTTCATCATACTAGTACGTACCTATCTTTAATTTTCACAGTTGTCACTAAATACACCTTCTAATGACCAGTATAATAAGAGTAAAATACATTTTCATTTTACATTATTTTGTAGTCTACACGACAGAAAATAACTAATGATTTTTAAACCATCCCTGGACTATTCTTATTTTCAATCAAATTTGCAAGTTAAACCAATTTGTTTGGATTATTTGAATATTCGTCCCCAGCATTGGTTTGATCTCTAATTCATTAAGTACTACAGCACAAATGTCAGATTTTTATATTAATGAACCACTTCAATAGCATTAAAATTATTCTCTGTAGTAAAACAATATTGGCAGCATAGTAAATACCCTTGGGAGGTTTTATTTTTGTTTTACAGCTATATTATTGTCAATGAGCAAATGCTGACGTCTTGAATCATTATATTTATACAGGAAAATTCAGTAGTCGATTTCCCAATGTTATTAGTGCATGAGCTTCGTGTCATTTAACCTTCTTAAACAAGAAACCCAATTTCACAATTCCATTTTGTCAATGCAAACAAACAGTATAACCGACATTTTCCTGTAATTGATAAGAAACTTCCTTCCTAAAGACAGACGTAATAATTACTTATTCTATCTTAATTTTCAGATGCCTCCAAAAACGCATCAATGATTTGCTCGTACTACGACGTCATAAATAAATACCAAAATGGTCGTCTTTTCCTAAAGAGAATTAGTAACAAGTCAGAACATCTGAGATACTGTCAACCCCCCAAAAAGACTTAAAAGTCAATACAGGTTTAAACTTTCATGCCCATGTCTAATTCAGTATCAAACAGGAAATACTAATTAACGAAGGAGTGTTAATTTTATCAAAGAATTCGGGAGTTATAAAGACTGTTTCTAATTATTACGTTTCAGCTTGTGTGGTAAAGGGTTCTCTTTTTATCAGCATCGGAATTGGCATCTATACATCTGAGAGCCACATGGGAGGTAGCCGTATTAGTTGCTGTTTCAAATCACGCCTCATTTAACTGGAAGCTTTGGAAATTTGGTGGAACGTTTTTTGAAGAATGGCAGAAAGAGTTAGCGACCGTATGTGAACTTGTTACACAAATTATGATTAAGAAGTAAGTCTTCAGCATTTTTTATTAACATATTGGATTCAAAGTTCTGTGGTAGAGTACTATGTAAGAAACTCTTTCTAATTACGTAATACGTTCTATATTTGAAATTCCAAAGAAAGAACCTGATCATTAGCAACCCAAATCAAATATTCTTAATTGCAAACAGAGATGACATGGTCAAGTATAGTCATAATAATATTTTAATATATCTGCTCTATTAATAATGCAAAGCTTATAACTGATGTTCAGCAGGTAGTCATCAGGTACATATTAGAGACAAACAGCTTTTGTCGTGTGATAAAAATTTGTCATCAGTGAAATTATTTAATCTTTTTAATAAAATTTCGTTTAATCAAATGTAATCTAAACTGACACATGTTGCATAAGTTGTAACCCTCATAAAATTCATTGTATCTCCGTGTTTTATATTAATTCAATAATGAATAATACGCAGCGAAGATATATCGATCCAGCATCAACCGAATGCTTCATCGTAGATTTTAATCTGAGTTGTCAATGACTCATAGTGTCATTAAATTTTTACTATATTGATTTTCCTAATAAGTATTTAAGAAAAATAATTTATATGTATATTAAACAAAATGTTATCATTAATTTAGATTACCATTAAATTATTATTATCGGTAACACGTTGCAATTTTCCCTATGCTCAACTTGATATTTTTACAAAAGAGATGGTAATCGCCAAAATTAAATGGACTATTCAAATAACGCTACCCTTTCACAAAAGTGCAAAAAATGTGCTTCCGATGTAGGAAATTAAAACCAAAAGAAAAAACAAGACCACCCCTCCGAAACTGAAACTGCCACCAATGCAATGTATTATTGCACCAAGAAGCCAAAGTGGAAGGGGGAAAGACAAAAATAAAAAAGGAATAAAGCTATTGAAGAAAAACAGCTGAGGATATATAGAATTAGAATCAGAGACAAAGAAACGCAAAAAACATTCTGATAGACAAGCGACACATGCAAAAGTATCTTCTGATCTTCAAAGAAGATATGAGACAAAATAAAAGCAGATGGAAAAAGAGAACAAGATAAAAAGAAAAAGGGATGCTGAAATGAAGATAGTTTAGATAGGGGTGATGTTATGTTTTAACGAATTTTACCCTTTTTGGGTCGAATTGGATCAGATTTCTGTGTTTGCTTTGTTTCGCGATATTGTATTCGTTGGAATGTTTTTTGTTGTTTTATTTGGGGGAAGTTTATGGGTGATGTGTTGAGACCGAAATTATTTAGATTTATGACAAGAATGATTGTTTGTTTGATATGAATAATGTCGTCATATTTTAAAGATTTATTAATTTTTTATAATTAAATTGCATAGCTCATTGTAATTTAATTGTTAACATTTATAAGCAAAGAGGCATTATACTGAAAATAAAAGTAATTTTATAAATTGTGATAAAACTAGAAACCAAAACATTTTAAAAACATCAAAAGACACAATAAAATAAAATAATTCCGTTTAAAATTTCAAATGATGAAAATTATACGTAGACAGGTAAACTTTTTTTACTTTATATTTCTCGTTCATCTCGTTTATTGTTAGTAGTTCCCAACTTTTGAAACAGAATTTTCAGCTCCTTTATAAAATTACAGCAATAATCAATTGATGATATCCAGTTGATACATTTTGATTTAATTATTGTTATCATAGTTACTTCTGGAATGATTTATTTGACATTTAATGTAAGTATGTAACCAATAACATTTGTGTCTATAAGAAGAAATTCTGAAAAAAAAAAAAAAAAAAAAAAAAATTAAATAAAAAAACCATAAGTAACAATTTCCGGTTAAGTTCGTTGCTGTAACTTCCTATAATGATTCTGAGAATACCCTCTCAATTATATTATCCACATAATTCTTTCAAGTGTCATGCTTTATTGCTACATTTCAAATATTTCAATTTTTATGATGTAAATCTAACCAGCTCGTTTGAGTTTAAAAACGAATATGACATAAAGCTTTGAAGTGGATACACTTGTAATTTTCATTAAAAAAAGTTGCGTTATCATATTTTTAATTGGTCCTATTCATTTGTAAAACCACAAAAAAAGAGTTGTTACTGTACATAAAAGAAACATTCTTCTCAAATCAGAAAAAGGAAATTCGTTTTCTGTATTCATAGTGAGCTGGCTCCAAATCAATCTCTTCCTTTTAGAATAGTTTTCTTTTCTGTTGAGGGAAAGAGGGAGGGACGTTTACATACTTCAGAAATCGGCGACGTTTGATCAAATATTGTTAAGTGTATGCAAAATGGAAAAATGATGAGGAGAAATAAAAAAGAATAGCAATACATTGCAGTGGAAGGCTACGTAATGTCGAAAATATTAAATTTTTTTTACAGAAAGGAAACTAACATAATCGAATAGATTGATTCATCCATCAATAGCAAGGATAGATATTCAGAGTCAGAAAATAACTTAATTTTAAGTTTTCTATTTCATCATTTTTATCCAGTATCAATCAGCATCGAAGTAATCCTATAAGTACCTCTTATTCTGCAAAACTAAGTTTTTGGAAATGTAAAATTTGCTTCACATAATTATCTTATTACTTAAGTTCAAAGGTTGTGTCTTGCGACAGGACATTTATTAAAACTCCAAATGCAATATTCTTCAGAAAATTAGATCAAATTCAGATATCATCTATCTATTTTTTTTACTTCGTTCAAAACTGAGAGTAATCGTAATGTCATTCTGAATTCTACTGGAAAGATTTCACCAAAAAAGAACTTTTACAAGTTAAATTTATCCAATGGAATAAATGTAATCGTATATATAAATTGTAATTGAATTTTGCCCATTCTGATTTTTGCTCCAGTAAGTTGCAACATGAAAAAAAGGATCTTTGATGTTCTTTTCTATTCATTCATTTTTCGCTTTCTATGTTACCATTAATGCCTCTTCTGTCCACTTGGCTTCCCAATAAACTCTTTCAATTACAGCCGAAGTTTTTCACTCTTTTTCTTCGAAATTAAAAAAATCTCTTGACAAATTCTCCAAAATTTGAACACCGTATTGAGAGTCATTGCTGTGTAAAAATGAAAAAAGTGATGCTCGGGAAAATATTCGTTTGACTGATTTTTAACGATGATATTGTAAAGTTTTTTTTCCTTTTTTTCGCCGACTGATAAATAGAACTGTCGTGAAATCTCTAGAGTCTTGGTGTATCTATTGACTTGGGTACATCAGAAAATTACTTTTTTAATGAAAAGAGTTTTTTTTTTTCTTTTAAAGTTTGATGTACGACTTGCATGTAAAAAAGTGAATATCGTTTTCTGTAGTGTTCATTGAAAACTCGAGTTCTTACAGTTTTGATTCATGCGAATATTTATACAAGCACACTTTGATTAAAATTTTAGAAACGCATCATCATACATGAATACTTTAGTTTTTATGATTCAAGATGAAAAAATTATTCCATTTTACAAAACAGGACAAATTGAGAGAGAATCTAAATATAACTCATTAACTTTAGCAAGCACATCAGTTTTTTAAAGTATTTCCGATAAGTAAGTAATAATGGAGATGCTAAACTTAGAATCAGATGAAGACTTTTTTATGCTCTATGATGTTAACAACAGTAAGTAGGGGGAGAAATCTTATTTCACACTTCTGAATACACTATTTACGTCTCAAAACTGGTAGTCAATTGATTTCTATATAGAATTATTTGAAAATGGATGACGTCTAATAAATTAAACAAAATTATAAATTGCATCAGTTATTCTTAGAAAAAAATAAGTATAAATGCGATAGGATTGGAGAAATCGCTCTGCTGTGAATAACGTACCATTATTTCGTGACATCAGCACTATTGGACGGAATTAATTTCTCATCGTCATACTTTCAGGTAAGTAGTAACATCAGTTTACATCAATATCTGTCGAATTGAAACTCACCAAGTATGAGTGAAACTTGGTTAGACTTATAACTCAGTATATACAGTGTAATAAAGAAATATAGTTGAGTCTTCTTCAGCAATGCTCTTTATACCTTACAAACTGGATGAAAGATATGAAGTTTATCTACATCCTTTTTATCTTCTTTGTACCAAATTGCATCTACTTAATTTAATTATTTCCCCTAAGACTGAATTTCATACACGCTAGTGAATTTTCTGAAAAAATTAAATCTTGTATTATTTTCGCATTTTTTTACCGTCTTTATACCTCCCTCAAACTTCTTTGGTTTCAGAAGCGTATGAATTTAATGACTTTGCATTACTATGTCCGTCAAAAAGTGGACAATATCAGTAGCAATTACTTTTAGCTCCGTCTCTACTTTACTAATAATAATAAATATTATGAACTAACATTGCTGCATCATCTTCATGAGTCCTACTATATGTCATTATCTAGTGATAGCATCCAATGATAAAAAAAGAACTATAATTAGTATTAATTTATCATATGGACAATAATGGTAGGGTTAAATTAGGAATGACGGCTAGCTATCAAGTTTTCTTTGAACACTTTTTTATATTTCGAACAACTGTTCATATCATTTCTGTTTAAGGCTTTTATTGAAATTGATGAAAATTATCACTTGCGGTATGGGGGAAGCGGTGTTTTTTAATACGAGTTTTTTTTTCTACTTGGCGATTCAAATAAATTGGTTACAATGAGCTGGTATGAGAATATAACGTGAATTGAGCTTAATTGATCAATACATAGAAGGGATTAGTCATCGAATTTTATAAGTGGTGGTTGTAGTCTAGTGATGTACCCATGTAGAGTTTGAAGATAACTTTTATCTGATGAAGAGTTTTTAAATTGAGATTTATACTGATACTCTATTGAATCGTGCACTCCAGTCATCACTGTTTTTTTTCCTTTGTTTGTTTGTTCTTTTTGCTATGATGAAAAGAAGTGGATTAAGAAAGTTTAACATAATGATATGTTAAATATGACAATACTGCATTCTGACTTTAAATGAAGTTAAAAATAGGAGAATAATATTTATAAATTAATAATTCATTTAGTTTTACTTTGCTGACTTTTTTGATATTATGAAAATTAGTCGAACTGTAAAGTCATTGCTTATTAAAATTGCATCTAATTAAATACCTTAAAATTATCAGTAAACTATATCATACGTTTATACCTCATCTAAGATCCTTCTGTTAATATTAATAATATTGTTTTTACAACTTAAAACTAGCTCATAAAATAAAAAATATTCATGCAAGTCAGACTCGTTAATAAAGATTTGAATGGAATGAATAAGCAAAAATAATAAGTTAGATTGATTTTGATTTCACAGAAAACATATTCCAACACAATGATTCTAATAATACATACATAATCAACAACTCCTCTATATAATAATACAAAAAAAAACATTCCCATGAAATGAAACAAAATAAAATCTCAACTGTACAAATCCAATAACATGCAACCTCATACTACAAAATTAAAATATAATTACAATGACTACCTTTATTCAATACTATACTTTCGAAACAGGAAACAAACAGTCAAAAGCTAAAACGGAAACCAGGTCAAACTTTTTTATAATAATAAACATACATATATATACCCACAAATAATAAGCTGTCCTTTTATTTGCATGTACCAATAGAAAATTGTTGATCATTGAGCAGAACTAACGATGGTATATGGATGGCACTACGAGGAAACAGGATCGTAAGCTGGGGATGCTGAAAGAGAAGAATATCGGAATTATTGTATATTTCTGCAGTGATTGACTACGGAGATTTATTATTTTTAGTGTTATTTGTTCTGTTATATTGAAGTTCTCTGAAAAATACAATATTTAAATGTAGAAGATAACTTCTGTATGACATTGACAGAAATGATAACTATTGGAACGATTAAGGGATGCCCATTACAATTCATTGGCTGCATGTAAAATTATAAATTATGGTTTCGAATAACCTATTCTGAATGCCATTAGATGAATTATACCATCTTTATGGTAGATTGACAAGTACTGTTATGCAAATAATATTCCATAACCCCACCAATTAACAGATTAAGTTATTTCTGTCAATCACATTCAAAAATATTTCTCTTTATTTACAAATTATAGAATAACATTCGTGAGATATCCATTTTTCAAGAGTTAGTGAATTAAATAATATAATATTACTATAAGTTTAAAATTTTCCTCTTTGAGATTGCATAGAGAAAATATTTTATTTACTGAGTAGTTCAATTTCAATTTAAGAACATTTTTAACTTAGAAGTGTATTTGTAGGAAATAAAAATAAAATTATTAAGGATCATTCCATTCAAAAATTACCCATCATTTGATTTGTTTTACTGGAATCCTCCTTAATCCCTCTGAATCTTACGTCCCTATTACAGAGGGCGAGGCAACAAATTAAAAAATCGGGAGCATGCATACAGCACTATATGGAAAAGAGCGTCTACCTCTACCGCGGACAAAAACCTCAGCGATTTTTATTCTTTCATATGTCGGAACTTATCACAAATGGATGTAAATAATAATAGATTATTTGAGGGTGTAGTAACCGGAAAATGATTTATTTTTTGAATGGATGTTCACTGAATTCTTATAAATAGATTATTGTTAGAATTTTGATGGGTTCATATGATTATTACAGGCTTCAATTAGTTTTGAATAATAATGTGGAAATAGAGGAAATTTCTATGGAAGTTTATTCTAATTAAGTGCAATTTTACATGCAATAATTATTTAATATTATTATATGACTGTTTTCAAAACCATGCATGTATTTTAACGTAATGATTATTCTCAAAGATAACTATACATTTATATAATAATTATAACATTGAATATTCCTGTGGCAGCATCCAAAAATACATTAATATTTATGGTTCGATACACGAATTCATTAATACTACTTTTGAAATGATGTTATTTTTTGTTTCAGATTACATGCGGCACTCAGTCCAGAAACTACAGTATAATAAGTAAGACTTCAAGATTCCTCTCCATAATAGAAAAGTATGATCATCTTTAACTGGAAACTTTAACTGTTTGAGAGGTGAAATAATTTCTGATGTGATGATTACTCATCTACAGTGCCATGAATCTTCTCTCCTGCTGCTCTATCACTAACGGACGATAATAATGAATAAAAATCTTATATCTTATTTAAATACGTGTGGCTTACATTCTTTCAGTAATTAATTTTTAAAATATTCAATCTATCTAATTATTCAACAAAAAATTAACGGACCGCCTAATTGCATAAACAAATAAGAGACATTCTTTACTTAACCCCAAGACTAAAAGTCAAACTATAAATTTGAGGACAGAATAAAAAGGCCTTTCAAAAAGATCTTGTCAAGCCTTATTGTCACTGTAATCCAAGAAAGAATTACATTCCAAAATACTTCGAAAAAGCATTTCCGTATTAAAACGAAGTACCTATCAGAGGTGGGCAAGAGCAATTTTGATGAATTATTTTGTGTTTATTTGGTTATTTTTATTCGCTAAAAAGAGGACTATATTATTTTAAAAATTCTTCAGTAATGAATTTTTCAAAAGGCGTAAGTATTTTATTTTTAATTACACTAAAATTTAAATAAATCAATTCAGATTATCTTAGGAAACTCATAGTTACTTCGAGGAATTGGGGTGATGAGATCTCTTAACGTATATTTCATCATTTCAATTCCAAGTTATTTTTTCGTTTGCCATTCCTAGCACCATTACTGCATCGTATTTAACTTAAAAAATATTATTTCTTAGAAAGGAATCAGCAGGACTGTAGGTTGTCGTGATAAGTAGCAAATTTGACATTTTTTCCAGTAATATTTCATTTCCTACAAATACCATCACGACTTCAGTGTTATTTTCAAGTTAATGAAATCAGGAATGATGTAATTTTTGTATCTCTCAAAATAATTCTCAAATAGGTCTATTATAAATACATCTAAAATTGATATATCTGGAATTGCTCGAAATATTGACAAATCGACCGAGAAGAAAATTCGTACAATTCAATTCAGAGACTTTACCTGATTAATTCATCATCTGTTTGCCCACCACAATCCATTATCAATGGAAAACCGGTATTTTCCTCAAGAATTAGGCGTTGGGGTGAAAGGTTAAGTCGTTCTGAGGGTGGGTCGTATGTCGTAGTGGGAGTACGCCGATAATAGTTACATGTATTATCAATACGAACCGTGATGGATCCTTTAATTCGTTTTTCTTCTTAATTCCTCTTCTCGTGGTGCGGTATGGGTTATACCTGACTTCATTAGGGACGTGATTGGTATAATTAATCAAATGATTCTGTGCTTTACCGGCTTATGAAGCTTATTGAGTTTATAATGTTGTTTTCCAGGTAGTATGTGGAGTTTATTAATATTTTTTTTTTATAAATTTCGTGATGGATTTTTAGTTATGTTTTAGTAAAATGTGGGAAATTCATTATTTTGTTATTATAAAGTGCATGGAATTTATGAGTGATTCGATTGAAACACTGTGAGAAATTTGGATAAAGGTAGTTTCTAAGTCAAGTCTCGTTCTCTCAGAATTAAATAATTTGCCATTCTAAGCATACAAGTTTTTTTTACTAATTGTGACTTTCTTCGATATTGATAAGGACATCATTAACAATTAACTATTCAGTGATTTGATAACTTTGTAATGTGATATGGTCATTTGCAGCAGGAACATACCCAAACAAAATTAATTATCAGTAAGATGCTACTAATTAAAAATTTGGAATGTAAAAAAAACTAGTTTTTCTTCAGTGAATTCCAAAATACAAATAACAAATAATGTAACTACTTTTTAACGCATGTCTTTGTAACGTTTGTCTAGAATATTGCCACCGAAATGTAACCGGAAATTAAATTCCATTAGAAAATAGTCTGTGCCGTTAAGATCTACCATTTCATACTCCAGACAAGTCATTAGAGTATTCAGGTCTATCTTTTCTGCTGGTTAATTACGGACAATAACAGTACAAATTACCCAAGAAAAATACACTTTAGTAACAAAACATGCTCTTGAAATCCTTAAAAATACTATAACAACAAAAGAAGTGTATAACTGAGACATGCATTTTCCACTTTTCAACTTTTAATATATTCTTTAAAAAAAAAGTGAAAACCTGGCAAAACCAGTGGTCACTCCTTCATAAAAATGTGCGAATAAAGGATTACGTACTCTATTTCAATCGCAACCCCCCTTCCCCCCGCAAATATGACATCTTTTCACGCATTTCTCACGCAGCTACGCACATATATCTATTAAGAGATTGACACTGCAGGACAAAAACACCAACTTTTTTGGGGTGGCAGACATTTTTCCCAGGAAAGTTTTAAAAATAAACATTACTTCTCTTTATATGTAAAAAAAAGACATGGAGATGGCATTCATAAAAATTGTAAAAGTTTTGAAGACATGATAGGGAGGGGGGAGGATATACTTGGAACGATTCACGTGTGTATAGTGTGGCTTAAAAGAGGTGGGAAAATTAAGTTGTTATATTAAAATATGTTTTTGTTATTTTTGACAAGGTAATTAGGGATTCGTTTATTCACACCAAAGAAAACAAGTAAATATAATTGTTCCATTAACTTTAATTAATCATGTATATAATTTCAGCATTTATGGACAACTTTATAATAATGTTTATCTGGCATTTATGAAACTACCATCGAGTATCATTTTTTTATTATGAGAGATAAAAAAATCATATATATCCCAAAAGTAAGTGGAAATGTATGAATTAAAAGTGACAAATAACTTCTTCGATAACTTTGCTATATATGTACTCGTAGTTAGTTTCTGAAAGGCTAGAACCCTAATTTCAGTTAAAAAAAATATATATAATGATATATTTTATTAAAGTTTTGATCACCAATGTAGATCAAGATACACATCTGATAAGTTGTCATTATCAGATAGTAAAGCATCAGTAGCTCTAGTTACCATTTGAGATTCCATTCATTACAAAATGCTACTGTACGAAAAGAAATGAATGACTGAAATCATTCTCATTTAACTTCTTCTGATCTGCTTCGTATCTACAGGATAATATATTACTAGATATAAGAATGCCAGGAACCCTTCAAATATCTTTATCATCTGCTGAATAGGCTACTACAAAGTATATACCAAACATTTTTACATCGCTAAAATTACAGTCTCATTTTTCTGATATTACCTAAATTTTATGCTATTCTTGTTTCTAAAAAAAGAGTAATCTATCGCATCTACCAGTATACTCAACGTTTTTACAACTTTTATATTCGGAGCAATACTCCCCCCTCTTTTTCCAATGGAAATATTTCCCCTTTCCCCCTTAACAGGAGTGACAAGTTTGCAATTGTACAGTGACAATGAAATCGCAAATGTTGAAGGGCTGGTCAGAACATTGAAATTGCCATGATTGCAAACATTAACACTACTGGACATTTTCACTCTTTTTTATCCAAAAAGAAGAGGGAAAAATTCTATTTCAAAAGGGGTTGTGATACTTTTTCGGTCGTAGAAATACAGTAAGTGGGGTTGTTGCTTTTGGTTTGAGTGATTGGGTTAATTTTTAAATAGTTGGTTTTAAAAAGTCTAATGGAGTTGACAACAATATGGAAAGACGAAATGGTTCATTTATTTATAGTAGAAGGGGGATTTGATTTGTTAACTCTAACTCTATGAAGTTCCTAAATCTGACACTTAAAATTGTGAAATTTAGTTTATGTGATAAATTTGTCACTGGCTGTAGGTTTGAAAAATTCAGCAGTCTAAACTTAAAATCAACATTTGCTGTTGCAAACTGAGCTCACCGAAATTAATGTTGAAGAAACATTCAAGAAGCTTATCATATTGAAAAGTTATAGTTTTTTTCTGCGTTGATTTTGGGAGAAAATTATAAAAACGAGGAAATAATCTAAAATAGTTACAAAAATTAGAATCAGTAATTGGTTACACAACTCTTCCTAATAGCTGGAATTTAAGGTATTATTTTAATGGTGAAACATTGGTATTTGAAAACTATATACATATGGATTGTGACAATTTGAGATTTGACAGCAACCTTTGACTTTCTTAACAATTTAATAGTACTCTTCAAAATTAATGTCATTAATTGTAAACAATTTGAGCTCTTTGCTAAAAGAAAAAAATATTTGGCGCCACACCATCAGACAGTAATGTTGAAACTGTAATGAAATCATTTCATTATTAATCAGTTAAACTAACTCGTAAGTGATGAAATTAGATATTCTTGTATAAATCTTCAAAGAGTTAATTTTATAGACTCGAAATCCCTTTGATTCTTCTTCACTGTCCAGTATCTCCTCAATGTCGATATATAAGAGCATTATACCATCTGTGGTTATTATCATACAACTAAACATCCTTTGAAGTATTTTTAGTAATGTAACCAAAACACAATTTAACCCACTTGAATCTTTTCTAAAGTCGACTTTATTCATTAACGTTGTAGACTCTTGAAAGGAACTTCAATATTTTTGAGGAGGCCATAAATCTTCTAATAAGCTTTCTGTCCATACATCTTAAGAGTGGGATAACGTATTAACATTGTGGTTAAGAGTATATATTTATATTTACAAGTAAAAGGAGTGTTATTGATGTTTTAAGTTTTTTACTCGAGCAGTGAGGGAAGTGGTTTCTTGTAATAAACATAGGATCAAATTTACCAGATATTTGATTTATGGTTACTTCTTTTTTTTTACTGAGTTCTACAGAGGTTCATTTTGAATTGAAGCAATTTATTAATAGGCAGTATTTAATTGCCATTTTAGTTCTACGTCGTTGATTATTCGATATTATAGGCTGAATTGAAATTCAATCACAATAATATCGATGACACCAGATCCATCAGAGATCCATCAAAGGTACTTATGTATATTATAAACTGCTTATTTTTGACACACGTTAACTCATTTGAAAGTTTGCTGATATATTCGTAACTGCAAAGCATACCTATCACACGATTGTTATACGACCATCATGTGGATTAAATGTAAAAAAAATTGATGTAGCTTATCTTGAATAATATAATAAAAACATACACAAATTGCAATAATTTTTTTACTTATTTCAATTTTGAGAGCTTAGACCAACTATCAATTCAAGTATAGCCACAGCCCGTTCTCCAAAAGTCTGAATAACATCAGTCAAACCGCCATATTTAATCCTAACAACAAAACAATACTTCCCATTTCAAAGTAGCCTTTATAACGTGTACAGTATTTGTAACATTATATCATTTAACATAAAGTCCCTTCTTGAACTTTTTCAACTTCTGTTGAAGAGGGCTCCTTTTATATTCTGCACAGAGATGTAAAGTATGATGGTATATATAGTGGGGTTCTCGTAGAAGAAACCGCACGATGCGAGATTCTGTGTATTGAAGTGGTTCATGTACGTCAAGAATAGATTCATTTTGATATGTTATTATATTATGAAGAAGAGATGCCGGTGAAACCATGGCCATGTAAAGGATTCATTCTTGTGTTTTATTCATGAGAATTTGGAGGATTGCATGGAGCTATCTCAAGCCAGTTGTTTTTAACTTTTAAGATTTTCAGTATTTTTAAAAAGTATTTTTTTTTTTTTTTTTTGTAAAATATTTCCCTTAATTTGAATATGATTGCGCTGTAAACACTGATGACATAAAAACAATACAACTGACTTACGAGGGTCGCACTGAAAGTTTTTAGAATCGGGTACTTTCAAATGCGTTTTCTCTGTGGTAGATACGCAAACTTAAAGTATGACATGTCTATACACTATTTGCGTTGCCAGAATCGAAAAAAGTGATTTATTATAATTTTGGCAGCGGAAACTGTCTAAAGATTTATTGAAAACATGGAAAATTCACGAGAACATCTTTTACCACCATTTTTTTAATGTCTTTAAATCGAATTTCACGACTGAATATAAATCACTTCGACTTCAATTGACTTTTTATGCTGAAGCACAATGTCAAATTATAATTTTGGGCTGGTTCAAT
>JAQIWE010000009.1:0-51911 GCA_034698565.1 Campodea plusiochaeta
CTCCTCTTGTTTCACTATGAACTTCACTACGACCACCTCCTCTTGTTTCACTATGAACTTCACTACGACCACCTCCTCTTGTTTCACTATGAACTTCACTACGACCACCTCCTCTTGTTTCACTATGAACTTCACTACGACCACCTCCTACAATTCCAATTCTCCCATCAGTATCAAGTCCGCTTGTTTCACTTCCAGCAGTATGTGTAACATCTAGGAATCCATGACGTAATACACCACTTGCACCAACAGCTATTGAACCAGCATCATTATCAGCATCTTCTCCAACAGAAAGAACTCGATCGTCATCAGTTGTTGTAACATGAGTTCTACGATGACCACCAGTAGATGTACTTGAACCTTCAAACCTTCTTCTAGTTGTTTCACTTCCAAAGCGAGATCCACCACTCACGCTACCACCACCTCCACCAGTTCTTCTAGTTCCAGATATAGAAGAACCTTCAACTCTTCTTCTATTACTTTCTCTTTCATATTCATATCCATAACCATCTTCTTCTTCGTATGTTGTTCCTCTACCACCACTACCACGTCTTTCAGTGTAATCTGTTTCAAAAACATCTCTACCACTCGAATCTCGATCCACTGTAATTTCAGTTATTCCTATATTATGGAGGCTACCTTCGATGGTCTCTTCACGGAAGCCTTGAAGTAAATCTCGCTCTTCAACCTGAAATTTACAACAGGTGTTAAGACTGACAAACAGGATAATGTGGAATCAGATAATATTGAAAATTAAAGTTATTGAGAATATTGATGCAGCTTTGATCCTTGGAATCTAGTCATTTTAAGTTAATTACCATTTATTGTATACAAAATAATGATGGAAGACAATAATTATGGGGAGAACGGTGAAAAGTTTCAAATTTAGTCAGTTAATTCGCTTTGTTTTGGTTAAATTTCATTACACATGTGACACGAACTTTAAATTACGGCAAAATCGTTTTTTTTACATATTAAGCGTATGAAATTAGTAATGACATCGTAAAATTTCACCTAATTTGATAATTTAGTTCATCCATTCAGAAGTCGTTATACATCAGTAAGCATATTTTATAAACTGAAAGAATTTTATCTGGAAATTTTACAGGTCCATAAATGAAAATTTAAAATAATGAAAATAAAATCTTCAATAACAACAACAAAACAAAAATCTTTAGAAAAGCAGTAAGCTCTGAAATTACTAACCTGCAATCTTAAGCGATTAACGTCAGTAACATGTTCACAAACTCCAGGAACGGAGGTAGCAGGTTGTTGTAGCAAATAAAGCAATGGATCGCCTAGAGAGGAATTAAAACATGTAAGATATCATGCTGTAGAAAATATTCATAAATCTTCTTAGTTACCTGATTTTGTATACGATGGCCAAAGAATAACAAATTCAAGTTCACTGATTGGAGATAAACCTTTACATGTGACGAAGTAAGTATGTGTGACTTCAGGGCCAATATCATATTCTGATATCTTCTGCGTATCAGTGAATTTACTGCTGTTGTATGGATATTTCTCAGGTTGGGAATTACTGTAAAGAAAGTATAATAACTGTTATGAAATAAAATAAAAAATGCTTGGACTCTCGTGCTAACAACGACTGAACTTCTGCATATTTCGTTACGGAACTGCAGTTGACGAATTTACCACCCAAATGTACATTATGTTCGAAAGGGAAAAATATTTGTAACTTAGGTATGTCTATATCAAAATTAATTTAATTTACCAGTGAGATCGTAGCAGATATAAAATACTTCAAATGTTTTATTATTTCTTTCTTTCAACAGCGTTTAGGATTAGGAAAAAGAAGAGATAAATGTTATATTTTCATTTCTACTTACCCATTTAGTTCATAACGTGTGTCGACCTTTATGGGTATTGAAAGTTCCAAAGCGTTATTAAATCGTTCTGTTTCATTTTCTGCATTTGTACTGTTAACTTCCATATAGAAGTTGTACGATTTCTTCTGCGCTCTGGTTTCCTTAGGTTCAAGAATTATTCGGAAGTGAACCTGAAAGGCACATTATAGTTTTATTTTAAATGATCAGATATTTGTGTTTCAAAACTTCTGGCTAGAAATGTTGCTTTAATTGCATATTTTAGGCGAGCTTCACACTGTAAACTTGTAGTTACATATTTAATAGGAACATGAGAATAAGTATTAAAATATTTCCAGGTTAAATATTAGATTACTGGCTTCAGTTTGGAAGATGGACGAAATAAACATCTGATACTCTCCAACAACAAAACAATTGCTTTACTCTTTTAATCTATCTTCCACAAAGAAAATATAGATTTGTAACAATTCGATTTGAAAAGGAATTTTGAACGAAACATGAAACAGATCTTCTAAGAATTTAGAGAGTGGTTATTAAATGTCATCAACATACCTCTCTTCTTGAGGATAATGGATTTCCAATGTCACATTTGAGAAGCTTATTTCCATCTTCTAGTTTCTGTGTTGCTGAACATAATACAGAAGAAACTTTATCATCAGTTTTAACACTGACATAATCCAATGCAGCAGGTATTATCATATAATACATAGTTTCAAATGAATCTTCACCATTGTTAACCACTATAACTTCAATTTCTAGTCTTCCTTGACCAATCAAGTAACTCTTAACATTTCTGGAATATATTAAAATTACAATTATACGCAAAGAACAGATAATCTTCATATATATTTTGCAGTTTAAGTGCTTTAAAAATGATTGAGAAACAGATTTGGTAAAAATTCACAAAACAAAAGAAATGATATATTCAATGAGACATTGTGTGTTCTTTCGAGAAAACTATAAATCTATATCGTAAGGGTAATCGTTATAAAAACAATTGTGTTAAGTTTTATATATATCCAGTCACATATATTTTGGCACAATGAAAGTCAGTGAATTCATTGTTCAAACTTTGTATTCAAATTGTTTACTATCTTATTACGAGCCATTTCTTCGTAGTTTTTAAGAGCAATTCGTGCCCTTAAAAAGATGTGGTTTTAACATTTCTGAATGTTTCAAAACTGATGAAAGTAAAATGAAAAAACAATGAATACTTTACCTTTCATTTAATTTCTTTGAACTGACTTCACTATTTGGTTTATTTTTGTTACGTTATTGCCATTATTTAAATTTACTAGAATAGCTCATGTCGTAATGAAATGTTGGAATCAAAAAGTCAATTTATAACGTGAACTCATTTAACTATTGACTTGTTCGAATGTGATATACTCTCGGATCTACTATAAATATACCTGCTCATCGGAGGAGGTTTTACGTACTCAAAAATAGTAATAATAATAATAATATGGAAGTTTTGATCATCAGATCTGACGAAAGGAACATGAAACTTAAAAAATACCAACCGGAAGAGTAACATCAAATTTAAAACATTAACCCAAAAAGTAACATAAATGCGATGAGTGAAAAAATAAGAGCATATATGCAAAAATTTTATAATAAAAGTTATAGAAAAAGTTATTTTACAATAAAAGATAAGAATACAAATCTACTTACGGAATAATGACAAGATCAAGATCAGGATAACAAGTATTATCTTGTCCACAGTTCTTCTGTATGGTAATAGTATCCTTCTGAACAGCATCAGTGTTTCTATTGAGAATGGGTGTTATTCCACGTGCAATTCTTCTGTGATGACTTTTCATACTATATCTTAACTCTGCATCAATAGGTGATAATTTATCTCGAACGTTTGGCTAAAAAGAGAAATATAGTTAGACCTTATTTTCCATTTGTAAATTACCATCTTACTTTGATGTATACGTAAAGGCTCTTTTGGAACTTTGCGTTCTTCTCCAATTTGATGGTTTGGTTCATGATATTTCGTCCTTCTTCAGTCAGGAAGAACATTCTTGGACTTTTCGGTTGCTTAGCATCCAGAACATACTGAACATCAAATTCTGAAATTCAGGACAATAAATGTTATTGATTTAGCTTAGCAATATCCATGTTTTTTTTTATTCCGGATGTAATGTGCTATGGATTTTCCTCGAGTTCGAACTTAAAATATACGACGGAAAGAAAGAGAGCTGTTAATCACCCTTTTAGACTCAACCAAATTTTACTTGCGTACATAAATATATAGATTTTGTTTTATATAGGATTCTTATGAAAATTTCAAATAGGCATATAGCACTAACTTACCCATAGTCCTGTCGACTCCTATTCCTTCATATTCCAAGAGAATATTTATAACAACACAAGATACATTTGTCCCATCAGATAATTTACAACTTCGCTCTTCTAAATTAATTTGTTTCGATTCAGGAGAGAATGTTATCGACGCCATCATATTTACAACAGGTCTCGATCTAATAAGTAAAGTAAAGTATTAATTTATGATAAATAAAACAACAAATGTCACTGTTCTTACTTTAGATAAACTGCAGAATTAGAATCATATGCACCAATGACAAGATCAGGATAATCATTTTCGTCCAAATCTAATCCACCAGAAATGGAGAATCCGAATGTAGAAAGGGATCGACTAATGTCTTCAGCAAAAATAATCTGAAAATACAAATTCAATTAAATAAAATTGTTAGCTTAAAAAACTGTCTATATAATGCTACATATTTTCTCCATCACTCCAGCAATATACTCGTGAAGTTTTATTTTTCGTATATTTTTAAAATGGTGAGATTGAATAGTTTTAAATAAATTCTGCGTTTCTGGAACATCGAAAGTACAATATTATATTAAAACATGATTTTTATACTACAGTATTATAGGTAAAAGCGACAAAAATTATGCAGTTTATTGTATCAATAATATTATTATAATACGTCAACATACACGTTGAAATCTCTGGAGTTTGCGGATTATTTCAACATGTTCTGGATATCCTTCACTCTCATTTTAATTATTTTAGGTAGACTTGAAAAAGAGTATACTATGGAATTCAAACAAAAATATATGTAATGGTTTCCACTATTACAGTTGAAACACTTACCTACGTCTATAGATATAAATAAGCAAAACTTAAATTTTCTTTAATGACAGTGAAATTAAGTATTACTTTGAAATTATCCTTTTACCCTAGGAAAGTTGTAAATTAGAGTTTATACCTGCGAGTATTCCTTTCTTACTCCATCAATAGAACCATGATATATATAAACTACACCTCTACCATTTTGTCCTCCATATGGTGCTCCAACAGCAAAATCTGAAGAAAAAAATCATTTTCGGTTTGGAATAGTAAAGACAAGTAAATCATTATACTATAGATTACAAATTTAATAGTTATTTTATCACTACAGCATTTTTTACGGAATTAATAGAGGAACAGAAAAAAAGTGTCGCTATACAATTTTTCATTAGTTGTTCTCTTAAATATATGTCGCGAGATCGAAAATCTATTATTGCTAGTGAGAAAATTTGCATCCAGCTGGTCTAATTTATATTTTTCAATGTTAAATTCAATCAAGGAATTTACTTTGTTTATTCTTTTTCTACTCAAAATCAATAAAAAAATATTACATTATAATAAATCTAAAATTATAAATAAATAAAGTCCACCAATGAATTTATTCTGTTGTCACAAAAAAAAATCTGCATTACACTTTTTTTCTTTCTCAAGGTCGTTATCCTTTCCCATCCTCTTTAATTTTTCCAAACAGTAGCAACAGTTTACCCACGTCTGGAGCATGCACGGAGAAAAAAATGGCTATCTTGAAAAATAAGTAAAGTTATAGATAGTAAGTATAGATAGCAGGGAGGAGCTGGAAAGTTTGCATGACTGATAAGATGATCCTAGAAAAAGAAAGACGTCGAACACACCCTCTTTGCCCATTAATAGTCCAACATCAAATGAGGCTATATACCAATCTCAGAAAGTTTACTTTAAAAAACAGGAAATTTGAACGGTGATGGGATCCTTCCATATATAAAATTACAGTTACAAATGAGGTTGCACGGCTGGAAACTTTCAAAATTGAGAATGAGGAAACTTCTATGCTCAGAGTGGATTTATAAATATTAGGATAACAAACTTATCAAAGCAGGAAGACTACGAAGAAGTAAGATTGATGTATTTATTTTCATGTACCGTATTAAAGTATTTTTATTATATTGTTAACTATAAGTAATAGGTTGCATGTGCATTTGATTTATGTTCAAAAACAGAAAATACCATATAAAAGTAGTCGATTGTGCTATAAGGATTGTGAGATAATAAGTGAGAAATTTGTCACATTTCACATTTTAGTGACAAACAGCTTAACTTTTTTTCTTTCACTTTCTTCTCTTTATCTAAAGAGGAATACAAAACATATTAACTAGAAATGTATTCTCAAGTCACTTAAAAACAAATCAATCATATTTTAAATTGTTTAATAAGCATCGTTGTTTTCAAGAAAAGTAACTTCTATGCATAGTACAACTTAGATTATTAAATAGATTTCTAATTACGTACTTTCCTCTAGCTCCATCAAAGGTTTTTAATTCCTCGTCTTCGCAGATTGAATTTCACTTAAATTATTTAGAAAAAAATACATCTGAATAAAGATTTCTCAAGTTTTAAAATTCCTCATTATCCTCATTATCCTCACACCCAAGAGCTACGACCTGTCTGATACTAACAAATAAAATAATGAAATATAAATCCACACAATCCATTTTGCTGATGAAAGATCAACACTATAATAATCATTAATTCCCTAAAGCATAAACATAAAGTGGAGTGTTTCCATTAAGAATAATTCCATTAAGTATTCATTAAATCTTCCCCAGTGGAGTATAGATAAGTGATTCTTGTATTTGATGTGTGAATGTGATTGAATGAATATCTGTGATTGATGTCACCTTTAAAAAAGATGATAATGCTTCTATTGGAAATTCTGAATAGAATTTTAAAAGATCAAATTAATAATAAAAGGGGGTGGAGCGCAAATAGAAAGATAACCTCTTGTCAAACATGTGTGGGTAATTTTCACCTGTCTATCAGCATGTTGGTTAAACCATGAATTCCACTAAAGATTTATCTATAGTACTGTAGGTTTCCATAAAATATATTTATGAAATATTATTTTATTTTCTCAAATCATGTCGCTAACAGTTCAAAAAAATATACTGATAAGTGTTAACACATTCAATCAGACTTTGATACGAGTTTCTGAATGAAATAATTCATGTAAAAAACTTCAAGAAGCTTACTACACATTACCTATTTAAGAAATTAAATTTTCTTGAATTTTATAATGTAATACAGATGTCCCTAAACTAATAGCTACATATTTTACATGCACATCACCTACTATACTCTGTCTGTCACCTTATTCAGATAGATACGAAAATGTAGATTTATTCTTGAATTCCTATATTTTTTTATCCATAGATTACTAATAACTTTTTCGATAAAATCTTTAACCGAAAAACATGAAGGAATTTAATGTATATTACAGTAAATATAAAAAAAATTAGAAGAATAAAAATGTCTCTGACATGAAAATAATAAAAAATTAGAACTCCTCAGTGAAAGCATTGCTTTTCAGAACTTTTAGTATGTTCCCTTCTGGATATAAAATACTCATATACCATCTTAATTGCTTTATTTTTATTTACACATTATTATACCAGCGTAACAGCTGGTCACAACATCCTGTAAGAAATACTTGTTGACAAAAGAAAGTATGAAAAGTTCTAAAAATAATCTTCACGGTATGTACTATGCCATCATTCATTATATGGACATCATAGCCCAGGGAACAAGAGGGTTAGTTTCATTTGACATATGTCACACTACTGACTACATCAGTCAGCATTGTGGCGTCTCATACTTTAGTGTGGATTATTGATTTATAACTTTTTTGATATGACATTGTAGAATATTGCACCACTCCCGCAATCATTTACTGCAGTAGACTGAAGTATAGTAGTAGTAGACCAGATGAAAGGGTGCGGTTCCACATTCGGAAGGGAGGTACGGGAATATATGGGATGCCCATGTCAATTCAAATATACAGGACAGCCTTCTTTTATGGGTACAGACAATTCCGATCAAAATCGCACAAATAGAATCGTGAATGGTGTTTATGGTTTGCCAGTTTACGTAGACCTATGCAACACAACATCTGAAATACTTTTTTACGTAGATTCCTCTAAAAACAAATACCGCTGTTTTATTCTTTGATTGCATCAACGAATGATGAGTGTCAGTAGAATAAGGAACGATCGAGAATATGACACGTCAAATAATTACGGTATAACCTTTTCAGTGATAAATATCACATCCAACATATTTTTGATTGATGGTCAAGAATCTCAAGATCGATAACATTACAATGAAATTTTAAAGACTGATCACCAATAAAAGGTTCATAGTATCCTCATTTGGAGGTGAAGATCCTCTGTTATCCACTCATATTGTTATTATTCTTTCTTACAACTTTGTAACCATTAAAATAATACGAACCACAAAAATATCTTCTTACCTCCATAAGAATCTTTATTGATATCTCCCAAAGTTGAAAGAGCTAATCCAAATCTTCCTCGATGATCTGTACCAACAAGTTCGTCATATTGCCAAAACATTGGCCGTTTCTGGAAAATACCAAATGAATATAAGAAAATGAATAAATACTACAGTGAAACAGTAATTCGAATCTTAAATACAATTTCTTTCCTTTCCTACCTTTTTAGGTATTTTACATCTTTCTGATTTGTGGTTACACCGCTGATAAACAATAAAGACTTTTCCCGTTTCATATACTCCAGTATTGTTTTTGAAATCTGTATGCATTGGAGAACCAATGATAATATCATCCAATCCATCTCCGTCCACATCACTTACACAGAGAGAATAACCAAAGTATGCTCCGATTTGTTTACCAGTTATATTGTAGATATTTGTTAAATTCGATGTGTAAAGAACAACCTGCAAAGAAAGAAATATTATTGGATCACTCATAATTATACCATTAACCCAATATTTAAAATTTTAATGATAAAACTACTTTGAGTCTGTGCCATCTATTCATCTTTATCTTCTTTTTACCTTAGATTCCCATAATGTGATTCTTCAGAGAAGACAGTGATGCAAAAAGAGTGTTTACAAACTTTTCTATAATTTGAGTACTTAAAAACTCTTGAAATTAAGTTTCTTAGTAATTAATGTAGTACTTTTTACGTTCAAAAGTGAACATATTTGAGAATGCAAAAACTCCAGACGTATCATCCGTCACCTTCAACTTCTGCTTGCTTTGCACTTTTACGTAATTTTAAAAGACAAATATTGAAGTTTATCTTCTTTAAACATATAACTTCTACATTACGTCTTTAAACACCACACTGTTTTGTTTGCATTGTTCGTGAAAATAACAAATAAAAGAAAAGAAAATGAACATTTAAAATTCTTTAAATTGTGAACGAGCTCGTCTGTAAAATTTATTACGACAGTAAGTTATGAAATTTTATTTTATAAAGTTCAATCACTTAATATTTCAAAATTTTGCAATGTCCAATGTATTTTAAATACTTTCTTTAATACAGCTCCTACAACTTAATTTAAAAAATATTATTGAAGAGAGTTTTCGACCCGAAACTTTTTAAAATAACGAAAAATCCTGTACTAACCTTTCCAGTCAAATTGTTTCCTCTGGGCATTCCAACAACAGCATCATAAACATCATCACCTGTAAATTCACCAACTGCTACTGAATAACCTAAATAACTATCATCATCTCGTGCTGGACCTTCTGGAGTATACTGAAGATCAGGACGTGAAAGAAGATCTTGGGAAAATAGTTGACCTACAGAGTATAAAAATTATGTTAATTCAAATATCTAATTATGTTGATTGTTTATGGATTCATCCAGTTAATGGACGTAACAAAACAATGAGCAGAATTAAAGATTCACTGAAAACTGATGTTTCAGATAGATAGAATTAAATCTGCGAACAAAATTACAAATTCGTGTGTTAATACTAAAATTCCTGTGCCAAATTTTACGTTTAATTTCTCATTTTCAATGTTTCCAATAAAATTTTAGCTATTTCAAATATTACATTAATTACAAATTATTTTCATTAAAGGCGATTAAATGACATAATTATTTAACATTGTTACTAACTTTTATTATCATGAAACTCTTCTCATTGTTTTATAATTAAGCGTTAACCCACATACAATACATGAAATTCCTGAAAATATTAATTAATATTAATTCCCGTATGACTTCAATTGAACATTTTAATATTAATAGTTAACCACCTGCACAATAAGTGAGTGTAAGCAATAAGCTGTAGTAATGAGTAATAAGCATCAATATAATACCTGTATTGTATAAATATGATAGTATTATTAGTAACAAGTTACTGTGATTAAAATAATGTGGTCTTATTTTATTTCACTTGCGTGCAAGATTCATCCTGCATTGTTTCAACACTTATATCTATAGAAATATATTAATTGTAAGTATCTGTAAAGTATCATGTTATTAAAATGGTTTAATTCACCATCTTCGCAGTAAGTGAAGCTCTCTGTAATAAATATTTGACCTAATTCTAATAAGTTAATAAAAATTAATATATGATTTTCGAAGTTTATGATGAGCAGCAAACCAGCAATCTACTACTGTTTCTTACTTATACGCGTGATAGTGACAATAAACTTCAAAAGTACTTCAAATTACTTTTAATCTATTTTGGTCTATCATGAAACTTCTTTGGTTCCAACAAAATTCATTTTAGGGTACCAGTTCTTCTTTTTCTGATGTAAGATAATATTGCCCAAAAATTAAATTTGTAACCACATTTATTTACGAATGGTCTGTATGTATTAAAAATACAGAAACTTTATTTTGAAACGAATAGTACCCGTTTTGTTCAGAATTAGCATAATGAATTTCTATATCTAACAAGTGATAAAGTTAATCACGAACTTCTAATCTAATATCTAATTCACTATACTATTTGACGTAATCTAAAGTCACTATTCTATGTGAGTTCATATATTCACGAACTGCTAACGTAAAAAACAGAAACACAAAAGAAAGCTTACTAAAAATCTACACAACAGAAGCTTCACACTACAATGCGAAAAAGAGGTGATTGAGTCACCATCGAGTCATTCTTCGAAGCGAAACTAGTGTACCACAACCATATTAGGTATAATTATTTGAGCATATGTTATATTTTTTCCATAATACCTCCACTGACAAATTCACGTAATGATGATGTGGTACTTCGACCTCCAATAGGTCTGGAAGAAACGTTGACAGCAAAAACCTGCCCTGAAAAATGATAGCATCCAAATTGGAGATATCAAATGATGCTTCGTAAGGAATTAGGGTATACTTGGATGGCTTACTTCATTCATAAGGAAGAAGTGACTACTGTAATGTTGTGTGTCATTTCAGTTTTTTTATTTAATACATTTCAAAATACTGACGCTCAAAATATTTTTGGGAATATTTTGGCGCTGTGCATTTTTACATGTTTTTAACATATTTTCAGCAAAAACTAAACTAAAAAGTAATATCTTTCATGAAAGATATATTATACCTGCAATTTATTTATTTACGAATGAAATATACTGATAGTTGGAATTTTCGTTAAAACGGTCCATAAATGTATTTTGCTATCAGCTTTGAACTTTCCACATTTTGACTATAACAAAGACTGTTATGTTTATTTTATGACAAATGAAATTGCAGTATATTTCGCATAAAAATATTCTTACGACAATTATGACTAAATCAGAACTAAAGAATAAATAATTAAAATAATATAATTAAAAAAGAAAAGAAATTATAAAAATAAACATAAATGAATTTAATAATAACAATAAAATGAATCAATAAAAGGATGCAATCGAATCTCAAATAGTGTCCATTCCTCTCTTCCTCTCTCACCTTCGTTTTCATAATCTGAGCAGTATATCCATCCGACCTCCTTCGTACATAATTTTACAAACGATCTAATTTTGTATGCCAAAAGAGGACATACAAGATAAACAAAGAAGTAAAGATCTTGTGAATCAGTAGGACAAGAATAACATCTTTCTTGGCATTGAAGAGTATATATTTCAGTTGAAATCAGATCCTACCTCTGAAGTAGGGTTTAACATTTTCATTCCACCACAATAACTCTACCTTCTCAATCAATGTCCAAAAATGTCCATTTGGTAGGGTACTATATTCTTTCAGTTTACCTTCACCCTTTCAACAAAAAAATACATTGTTCTTGGCACGTCATTGGTGCGTTATATGAAGACGGAGCTTCATATACGATCCTTTTCTATAGAGTTTCTGTTGAATCACGTCGAGATGAGCCTGCTTCGAACCTCTCGAGCCGAGAAGATGGAGAAGACTATCACTAGACTCTGCAAGTAGAGTCTCGAATGAGGTCGAGCCAATCCATTGGAGAGGATTTATAGAGGTACGATTCTTTTACGAGATCAGAGGTGCTTGGAGAGACCTTTTGATGAGCATATGAGAAAATCTGGGAAAGTTTCGCTCGTTAGAAACTATCTACCACTTTGTTACTTTTAGTGGAATTCCATTTTTGAGTTGTGTCTTTTCAAGTGGCCAGCATCTGCTATTTTCTAATGAACACTTTAGGTTTCTTGTTCCATTTTTTTGTTCATAGGTCAAGATTCGTAAAGTAGTGTTTATTTTTCCTGCGTCCAGTAGTATAGTAGCTTTTCAGACGAAAGAACCACTTACAAGTGCACTAATCTCGCTATGATGGGCGGATGCTGTGGGACTTAAATATAACTCTTCATTGCTTTGGACTAAAAACAGTTTTCGCTTCCAGAATGGTTTAGTTTGTAGGAGGTGTGAATTACGTATGTTTCACTTGGGTTGTGAAATATTTATTGTACTTCCTGATTTCATTTAGTTCATTTTTTTTTATAGCAATGAAAACTAATCATTGCTTAATCGAAAATAATAATGGAACACAAAATTAATGTACTAATTAGGAATAATTAATCCCATTAACCAATGAATGTTATTATTAATTACGTTATTATTAATAACGTTGGTAAATGAAAATAAAAATATGTTCATGGTTGGTAAGTTATTTGACTCATATGTCATAATTTTAATATGAAAATCCTAATGTTCGATACAAAAGTTATTCTCAAATTTTGTAGAAATGTTATTTCCACCGTGTAAGTGCAAATAAAAAAAATGATATCAAATACATATAATTTTAACATATACCCGATAGCACCCTCACTACAAAAATAACTGTTCCAAATATCAATCGTTTAAAATGCAGGCATCGTTTGAATCAAAATAAAGTAAGCAATCACAGCAGTGGTATGGTATCAATCTCGAATGATAAATCCAGACTATATAAGCGAGTGAATAAGTCATTTGAGTTGAGATCTTGTGAAAAGTGATAGGGGCAGGGTCACAAGTTGGGGATTTTTTCCATAAGGGTGGTGAGAGAGAGGGTAAAAGTCATCCATCTTCCAAACGTACTTTTTTTTGTCTTCATTGTGGCAGCTATCCAGTTCTATTCCTCATCGTATCTTTGTACTTTACGTCTACCCGAAACAAATAACACGAGAAAAGAAAAATGGCATCTTCAACAAATTGTCATTTGCATTTCCAACAATTGGGAAGTTCACCTTTAGCACTAATTCCTCTCAATATCTTCATCTATCTGTCTTATCTTTCAGCTGTCAAAAGATGTTGTGGTATGTGTCATGTACTATCTTTTTTAATAAATACAAAAATAACTTAGAATGTTTATTTGTTGTTTAGGTGTTGATGTAACCTTTGTACTTTTCATTCTGAAATAATTCATTCCTTTTATGTTACTTTCTTTTTTATAAAAAAATTAAGACTGTTGACGCAGTAATATAGAGTCAAGAAACTTGTGAATAAAACGTCACATTCTGTAGTTGGTGGCATTTGTAATGTGTCACTATTATATTATATTATAGATTTGGTATGTTGCAGAATCACAAAATCCTTTTACTATTGAGAACTACTCTCCTTATATGGGTATACTTCTTCACTACATTTCATTGCATAAACAACAAAGTACATAAAAGAAACGGAAAATGATACTTCAATGAGATTGCACGACATGAAACTATACTGGTTTCTCTATTGTTTAAGAAATATTGTAACAGCTTCTTCAAGTTATTCTTGCTCTGGAGAAACCCGATGAGGGAAAACATTCATCTTCTTTTATACTTATTCTACTAATCTATCTCTAAAAATATAGAAACTTCTATTTAAATTATTTTAAGTATAATAACTAAAATTTAATAAATCTTACCTTGCCAATACCAACTGCCTACTGCACCGATGTATAACCTTGTGCTGTCCTATAGAAAGAAAAGAAAAATATTCACTGTTTTTCACTATCACAATTTTATTGTAATCAACAGGTGAGTCCTTTAAACCTAAAATACTGTACTAATTAATAGATTTTTAATACAACAAATTATTTTATTTTTATTTAATACTCCTAATATATGTTTAAGATATTTAATTATTGTAATATGAATCCTAGTAATATAAGGATAATTTTAACAATATTGATATGTTTCTATACTTTGGGTTATATTTTCTCATAATTAGCAATATCTATTTTTCTGAAACCCGAATATCGAGTGATGGCAGACATTAGATATTTAGAACTTCAAATAAATAGATTGTTAAGACTTTCAGGAGACATAGCTGTGCTTCGGACACGTAATCTGTGAATACTGAGAAATTTCCATAATGTCACAGAAATATTCCTGAAGTAAACATGAATTACTAATGATCCTCGAAGAGGAGAAATAGCTCCTAGATATTATAGAGTTCCAGGTGACTTGAAAATTCTATTGCCTATATTACTGAATCATTACTAACTTTGTAATGACATGTCATGCAGTGTCTAGGAACGGCAGTCTGACATTAACGTAGTAAAAAATACATACTTAATAAAAAGTCACATTAATAACCAAGAAAATTCAACATTGTTTCCTTCTCATATGAGAAAGAGGTACACCGCAGAGAAAAATCACACCTGGCCAATATGTAAGTATTTTTATGGCTTTTTAAAGACAGCTTTTCCATTACGAAAGTATGAAATCTTAATATAGTAATAAACGTCAAATTTATAAGCTACAAGTTGAGATATTGTAATTCATTGTTTTTTATTCTTGTTTTCTTTTCATTCTCTTCTGAAAGAAACACAATGGCTTAATCCTTTAAGTAGTTTTTTAACCTTTTTCTAAGTCACGCTGACATATTACCAACTAAATAAGGAGTTTACTAGTTGTTGAATAAATTCAACCAAAGAAATGTATAAGAATTTTTTTTTGAATTTTATCACGAGTAAATCCGCGCACGACGTGTATAAAGTGAATTTTGACAGAAAGTAATGTTTACTACCTATTCTTTATGCATACTTTCAAATACTGCAGCACCGTAAGTTACAGTAACATACGATATGATTTTTTTAGGTAGGGGGGTCGTTAGAGGTTTAGTGTAAATTAAGAAAATCAGGGATGATTCTGTAAAACACGTCATTCTTCAGATTTTGAGAATAATTATGTTTTCAATTTCAAACAGTTTATTTCAATTCCCCACAATTCTAGTTCTATATACGTAGTATATTTTGTAACATATTTTCCTTTGTCACTGTATTTGCTTAGCATGGGATGTATTACATGCTAATTTGATGTTCCAAGATAATACATAGTTTTTTTTTTTTTTTTAAATCCAGAAATTTTATAGATTTTCCGTTGATATAGATAATTATTATATTTAACTATAGTACGTATGACCATAACAGTAAAATACAGATGTAATAAAATAACATAAAAAATTAATTTTTGATAGTAACTATCTCTAAGAAAAGGTGAGGTCAATTTCTCTGTATAAAAAATTGTAGTTCTTTAATTTCAATTGCAAGAACTTTAAAGAGTAACAGGTGATAGATGAAATAAAAGCATCAAACAGTGGCGATATTAACTTAGTGGTGATATTAACTTAAAAGTTAAAATGTCTGGAGCCTTCCTTCGACATCAACAGATAAATTTTGTCTTAAAAACGAAACGTCTGTCCCTGAAACTGGATAACTTCTAACTACACGCGGATATCAAGCTGTATAAGAGTACCAATGATTTAAATGGGATGGACATAGAGCAAAGCTTCACATTTTGTAAAGAAACTTCGAAATAACACTTCGTATATTAAAACGATATTTGCCTTGCAGAAAACAAATGCACAATATTTATAGTTAACCTACATCTATAATGAATACAACTTAGTGGTTTAAAAATAATTAAAATGAGAAGTGATTGGCTAAAATGAAAATGTTCCTATATAATATTAACCAAATTTTCCATCACCCTTAACATTTGAAAAATACAAACAGGATGCTTCTCCATTCTACTTTTGACTTCACAATTTAAACAGATTAAAATCTCTCATCAAATATGTAATTTCAACAGCAAACACCTTAAAGCATTGCTCAAAACTTGATCCATAGAAAACGCCATGTATAATCTCATACTTCTACAAATGACAACAACTTTAATTCCAATGAAAGAACACTATAATTGAACAAGTCCTTAGGCGAAATAATCATACACCCCAAACAGTAGACCTAATAATTAGCAATTTCAGTCGTAAAAGCACTTAGTCAATCCTAAACTGACCATGGTATATATTATAATATGACATTCCATCATCTACCAGGTAGTATATAATTTGTATCATATTATCTAATTCACCTTGCAATCCGGATGCCTTAATTTGAGTTGCAATCGCATGGTTGGCATGTCTGTGTCTTTTTTTCCTTCTCCGCCCACAATGGAAAAAACATCATTTAATCAAGCGAGAGTGAGGGTGTTGGGTGGAGTAGGACGATAATTAGTTTATCAAGTTCTCTTCATACAAAAGTCAGGGATTAAAAAATCTCAGTTTGAAATGGTATTTTTCAGAATATAGGGGTGGGTACAATTATTTGCAAATAATGGAGAATCGAGAATTGTTTCAGAGATGAAATGTTGGTTCCATTTCCTAGTTTGAACAATTTGTGTCTAGGAATAAAATTGTTGGTAAATTTACTTTTTATGATTTTGATATCTCTTAGTTTTATGCTATTTAATGTTGTATCGCAAAAAAATATTCTCATAAAAATGATTCTTTAAATTTGTAAAATGTCAAAAGTCGTAAATAAAAAATGTCGATAAGATACGAATAAATTTATTTCCGTGCAAAAAGATTTCATATAAACAGAGATTTATTACTTTCAAAGTAGTAAAATCCGCTTTTTTATATATATATAAATTCGTACTGATACTGTGTTTTAATAACTTAATAACAATGAAATAATTACTAATGATAACATGAATACTTTGGCCACCACTGTTGAAGACTGTTAGAACAAATCTCACATATTTATTTAGAAAGATTGGCTTCTGCTGTTCTCTTCACAGTTGGCGTAGTTGCATTGGAAGATGAAGAGCATTGTTTTATAGCCCACAGTGCTTTTTATAATAATACCTTTTCTTTCACAACTGACAAGTGCTTTTTACTTGATGACAATACTTAATATCAGTGCTCTTTTATTGTATAATTACAGTCATGACTGTTTTACACAATGAAAGGCTACTAAAAATGACAACGTACAAATGATTGTATTAGATTACAAATTTTAGGTTTCAAGTCTTACTTATGAAGTAAAGGATTTTTTTATTTAATAATTACTCACCGGTGTTACTGCTGCTCCCAAGCCAGCTTGACATGATCCCTGTCGATGGTAACCCCATTGAGCTGAAATAGAAAATAGTTTGAGCAGATAAATTGCGAATAAAATCTTGGAAGTTGAAATGTGCATTTGAAAACGATTTCAATAAATTTGGTGACCGATCTTAGTTGACAGAAATAAAGGTAATGAAAAGGTCAATGGGTCCATCTAATTTCGATTATGTTCCTTTCTTATTTATTTTAATTTGGTAAGAAATTAATGATTTAATAATTACCTATCCAGGAATCGAACCTGGGATCTCCTGACCTACAGATCAGGTGTCCAACCACTAGACCAATAGGCATCAAGTAAATCATCTTTGCATTTTTAAAATTGAAGTAGTAAAGTAAAAAGGCATGTTTCCATTCAAATTCTCTTATGATTTTAAATATTAATAACTCGCAGATATGTCAATGGTATTATAATTAAATACTACACTAAATTAGGGGGAAATGGCAACTCTTAACTGTTTTTAAACTGAATCTAATTTCAACTAAGTTTGAATTAAAGAGTCAACAGATTATTATATTTTCTGTTCATAATAATGCCCATCAATGGAACCAAAGTCGTAAATGCCAATAATATGTTGAAGCGTAATTCTTTAAGCCTGTATCGTATCTCCACCATAAAGCAATTGAAGTAAAATCCTCTTGTGAATTTTCTCACAGATCTCGAGTTAAAAAAATGTTGAGGGAGATTGCGTGTGTTAAAGCATAATGTATCTTCTTATGATTAAGAAGCTGTTAGCGGTTGGATTCTAAAAGCAAAATCACTAAATGTATATCTTCGCAGCATGATATTTGAACAACATAAGTAGAAGGAATATTATTAATGTGAATGTTTTCTTATCATCGTAAAATTTACTTAAATGGTTTTTGTATTATGGTACTTTAAAATGTTTATAGTCTTAATTTTCGAATCTGACATGAAAAAGGAGGCACAATGTTATTCCGATGAGGTAAAAAAAATTGTAAATGATGATATTATAGTTCTTTTAAAACTATAAAGTGGAAATAATTGTCTTATTTAGTGTTCCAAATTCTACATTCTTATTTCTATTTCATCGCTCATACTATTTTGATCAGGAGTGGCGCTAGCCTCTGCCCCGACGGGGGGTCCATCTACCCCGATGGGGGACACCATAATATATTTTTTTTTATTAACGACCATTAATCTGATGCCTTTTTCATTTCTTTAAAGATTAAACTAAATGTCTTTCAGAGGAGATTAGATTCCAGGGATAAAAATACAACGTACATGCGAGGATCACTGCAAAATTTCGGGGGAGGCGAAATCGCTATAGATTCTGACAGTCCGTCCGCGAAGCACCACCATGGTTGGCGCGAGCGAAGAAAATTTTGAAAATTACAGTTAAAAAACTCACTATTTAGACATTTTTCAATGAGATTTTATAAGATTTGACCACAATTATCATTCTGTATTTTATACTTATTATCTCTGCATTACCTTCAAAGAGAGAATTTTATAAATCATTCGTAAGAAGGTCACCAATTTTTATTAAAGAATTAAAGATTTTTGATTAATGTCCCCTACTGCCTCTGATGTAGACCCCGACTAGCACTAGTTATGAAAGTGTAATTTATGGCAGACATCAGACTGGAGTAATTATACTTAAACTTCATTTTATCAGGCATTGGAGTAGACAACATTGCGCGTATAGACCGCCCTCACACAAAAATTTTGGATTTTTAGTTGTAAAAATTTCAAAAATTCACATCTTCTTCCCCGACGAAATTCGTTCAGCTCCCCGACGGGGGTGAACGTGCCCCCCCGGACCCCCACCTAGCGCCACCCCTGATTTTGATTGTTTTCTAGCAGAAATTCTTCAGATTTAATGGGGAAACCAAAAAAAAAAAAAAACAGTTTCATTTTTTTATGTAAACTTTACGAACAACCATTGAAATATGAAAGAAAGTATTAGTATGGCACTGCATTTGTAATAAACGATTGTAACTGAAATCTGCAAAAAATGGTAAAGTTTCTTGTTATCAGGCACCTGGTATAAGAAACACAACAAGGGAATGTTTTTTGGACTGAAAGAATTTCACATCTAAGTTTTAGTACACACGTTCGTTACTCTTTTATGTTTCATTATAGCACGGAGAGTTCTATTCTCAAGATCTTAACGTTAACGAAAAGCAGTCTAAAATGGTATAAGAATTTGTAAAATTCCTGCAAGAACCCCTTTTTTGAAAAAGAATGTTCCCAAGTTTATCTGAAGAAAACAGTCCCCTCTTCATTCATTGCAAATAGCGTTCTTTGCGTTCCATTGCTGCAAGGGGAAGACAAGAACAATACAACAAATCATATATCCAAATGAGTTTTAGTCAGTTCTTATAAATGATAATGATAAAGATTGAACAGTAATGTTTGTAACGTTCTCTACATTAAAAACAATGAGTTTTGATTAAAGTTCTGGTATTTTTTTTATGAGGAAAAAGGAATAACTCGATGGTCGAGTTCTGCCCTTCTTGGTATAATGTCTTGTGTATTTCTTCGATAATCTAAGACTACCAGAGTTCAAATACTTTCCCCGTACAATACTATAAAATTTGAGAAATTTTAGATCATTAGTAGTTTAGATTTAGTTTCTGAAATGGACGCTGCAAAAACTTTTACAAAATTTTGTAAGAATAAAACCAAAAAGGGTTAGTTAGAAAAATGTAAAATTTCCATGCCAGCGATAAATAAAAGATAATAAAACCGAACCAACAGAAATATTTCAAATAATTCGTTTACATTTTGACAATATCTAATTCCAACATACAAATAGTAAGTATCACCCGTATCTCATTCAATCAAATAAAATTGTTGAGGTCAGAGAACTGTAAAATAGCATACTTCCTATGATCTTCAACTAACATGATTGTTATGGCAATATTTCCTTGTCATATTATGCTAATAATTTCATACCAGAAGGCTCAAGCCACATATAATAAATTACTGATCTACATTCAATAAAGCATTTCGTAATCCAATCCGCCTATACCCTCTTATCAGAGTTCTTCTTGTGTTGGCGTGTCTTATAGTATACCCATCAAAAATGAATGTTAATCCCCCCTGTATCTATACTTAAATGTGTGTTTTTCAGGTATACTTTCTTTCAGTTCTGTTTTACACACTTCTAATGTAACAATACTCCCACCTATTTACAGCTCTCTGTTCCACCTACTATACCTTCATACAAAACAAAATTATTTGACTTTTGGTGATGAAATACGAAGTCTTTTTTTTATTATTGCAAAATATTAAATTTCGATTTTTAAAGAAGAAGACAGTAAATTATGGCGAGAATCATCGACGTATTGAACATATTTTTGTTATTAATGTTAGTCCAGGCATTCTGAATATCCACGTAGTCTTTTAATAAACATTCCTTTCTGGAATAGGTTTAACACTTTCGTCTTTCTCCCCAACAACAGTGTATTAGACGTACCTTCAATTGCAGTTTTAGCATGAGGTGAACATCTCAATATATTGTTCGATATACAGATTACTTTGATAAACATATACCGCCATGCGTTCTTCTGAGAGTCACATAATTTACTCTACCAATGTACAGATTATTATTGGATAAGGCACAGTCATTCAAATTATAATTAAGTAGTACAGTTTCCTTTTTTTTATTGTTATTCTGAGTTTAGATATGTATACTCGTACAGCATATTCCACGATGTGATGAAATGTTATATTTTTTATAATTATACTGTCTGACATTAGTGACATACATATTCGTTGAACTCTTTTAAAATTTCACATATTGAAGCACATTGCTTTATTATTTGCAGAATCTCCTTCACCCAAAATGAAAATTGAGTTTCATCATAGGGAATCCCATGTTAAATCCAATATTATTTTAATGCTACTTTTTAAGCAATTATATAGTGTTTGATATTATTGGATTCAAGATGAAGTTCTTTATTCTTATATCTTTCCAAATTTTTAAGTAATATTAAAAAAAAAAAATTAGTAGATGGCTTAAGGCAAAAAATGTGAGGACGATTTTAATTTTTTTTTAATCATTGTCAAAATATATTATTGACATAATAAAAAGACAGAAGAATGTTGTTTTACATGTACAATCCAAAAGGATATTTACTTTTAAGGTCCTGTCAATTGTCAAAATATAATGAGCGTTAAACAAACTGAACTTTTCGTTTCCACAGGCGGCCATTTTGTTTATTAATCAGAGAAATTTTCACAAATATATTTGAATATTAACATAACGAATGCAATCCAAAATAAAAATAACGAATTGCGACCTTACCTGGTGAGTAATACAAATTTCAAATTTCGGTCTCTCCGAATTTTAATTTTAGGTGGAGGCTCTTAATTTAAAAAAATGCAGTGGACTGCAGTAACAGTAACAATATAACATCTGTCTATATACACATTATCTAAAAACTATGATACGTATTATAACAAAATAATGCATTTGAAAGAACTACTGGTAAATGGAAGCAAGATGAGTCTTTATAACTGTGGTGTCATGTATGGAGGCGAGTCGTTTTTGTGAGAGTGATTCTGCCAAGCAAAGATAAGTTCACGCAAACCGAGCAATCCCTTTTATGGCCAGTACAGTCTGGTCATCTGAGGAAGGAAGAATTAACGTAGGGAGAGGCGGAAGTGACGTAATATAATACGCCAATATAACAAAACAATCACAATAAAGAAATAATTATGTCTATATTGATATGACAATGAAAAATAGTCTGTGTTATTCCGTTAATGACAGAGTGAATGAAATTAGCAAATATGCGTGCTGATATTGTAATTTAATTTATTTTAAAAATTATGTTATCTTTGATATTTGTAAAGTTTGTCAAAATGGAGTAATAAAGACCAATAAAATCTTTGATAAAAACACAATATTGGTTTTAAATGCAGACGTCAATATTTTAGAAATACGAGATAACAATAGGTAATAAAAATAAGTACTAAGTAATAAAATTGCAGAGAACAGAATAATTATATGATTCGGTTTTCTGATGGACTGTGTAATAATGTTGTAGTCTCTTCTAAGAGGTTAACCAGGACTTTAAAAAATATGTACACCGGATTTCGATGTTCATGTGATGTTCACCGGTGTTCATGCGATGTTCACTGGTATTCATGCGATGGTCACAGGTGTTCACGGCCGTGTTCAAACCATTTGTGCACCGATGTTCATGAGTGGTTCACCCCTCGCTTTCTTCAAATAATATACCCGAATCTAAGTCATTATTTACGAGGATAAATGAAAAAAAAATAGAAAATAAATATGTGATTAATAGAATAAAAGGATTTTTATTTAATCGTCTGTTTATATTGCAAGCTGTCTAATCTCCTAGTCAATTTATTAAACTGTATGGAATGTGAATGTCATTTCAGTTCTTTAGGACAGGAATTCTATAACAATAACTATATACACAATTCTTAAATTCCAACAGTAATACAGGTAATTATAAATAACACAATCATTATTTCCATAATCCCTATACCACAACAAAATAACAGATTTCCTCCAAATACTATGTTAACGAGAACGCTTGTTTACTCCGCTTCAGTATAGCATCTGTTCATTAAAAGAACGTAAAAATATCCAACTACTTTGTATGTGAAGAAACCGTCCCTCCGTAAAAGTGGAAGCTATTTTGTACCTCCATAAAATTGAGAAATCTCAATTTTGGGGTAAGTTAGATGCTTTCTGGACCCTCAAATGTCTGTAAAGTCCCACAGAGACCATTTTCATTTTCACATCCGGCGGTAACTAAACAAGTTGTTGCGCTGTGAGGAAAGAAGGAAGGACCATTCATACGTCAACGAGTCAAGTGCCTTGTCGAGACTGATAGATTACGTGCTGCTGCACAACACATTACTTCACACAAGAATAGGCAAAGAACACTTTTTAGATAAGGTTCTGTTTTATCGATAAACGAATTATTTTTTTTAGCCAGACGAATAAATATAGTCTATTTTCTGGATTGAAAACATGTATCACATGAAAAGTTGACGAATGATTTTTTTTTTACTTTTCTCTGGGATAAAATTGAATTTCGGTTTAAAAAATGTTCACATCGCTGTGCTTTGTTAAAATTATAATAATATTGGTGCTGCTACTAGATCACTAGACATGCAATGGAGTGGACTGCTTCTTAAAAAATTCTACTCTTTTACTGTAGGAGTAAAAGAGTTGAACTTTTCAGCATGTAACAAATAATTCGGTGATAATAACTTTGCCTTATTACCAATTTTTTGCATTTAAATTGTATTCAGTATTCTTCACCAACTGCTTTCATAATGTGAGATATTTCTGTGCCTGGGGACAAGAACCATTACTCATTTCGTCAACATATTTTATATCACATTCCATATCTTTCATTCCATCTTCCACACACACAGGTTCAGCTGCTTCTAGTTGACTCATAAAACACGATACACAATAGAATTATACACTCGCAACAAATTCGCAGATAATATTGCTTTGACAATGTATTAGTTTTACTCTCCTAACAGAACATTTATCAGTGCCAAAGGCTTACAATAAGAATTTCTTGGTAATATTACCAGTGAAAAAGGAAGAAAAGAAGTTCGTGAAAACGGACATAAGACCTAAGACTAGTTTTACGACAGATCTTACGGAGGCGCTGAATCAGAAGAGTTTTACATGAAAGTATGCTATGCTATACTATGATATGTATTTGAAATTATTTATTTCATCTTATTACTGTTTTTTTAAGGATAGCTGATTTTTTCTTTTCATACGAAATTACTTAAACGTTGACTTTAATCTCTGAATTCTATAGAGATTATGTTAGTATCATGAAAGTCAAAGTATGATAATGCGAACCCAGTTATTATCCAGAGTTTTATACAGTTGACTAATTTTAAAATGGTTTAGCGAATTTTTCTTGTACTAACTGTTAGTACTACAAGTATGACATTTTTTCAGTATAATTATGCTTCTATGGTTGTCGACATTTATAAGATAAGTTACTGTTTCTATGGTAAGAATGGACAATTCTTCGTGCATTTTTAATGGGTCAAACTGTATACGGTGTCCATATACACTAAATCTTAATAGACTACAAAGTTACTTTTTCATTTAGCTGTTGTATAACTTAGCTTCTTTATAGCCTACAGATACGAATACCAAATGTAGCAGTAAAAAAAAAAATTATAGTTAAATTTTGTTTTTTCATATTTTATACAGTTTTATTCTCCTTTGAAAATATTCCGGAAAAGGGAATTTCTTTGCACAACAAAAGGAACATACTTAGTTTATTGCTGTAATTGTAGGAAGTATGATCTCTGACATAAACTTCAATTAAAGTTATACCATCACTCCTTTGGAAACTTCCAAATATTTTCTGAAGAACCTATACACAGCTACTGAAAGACCCAAAGTTAAATATTGAAATTATAGTCGGTGAGGAACAGTACCATTGTTTTTTGATTTCCCATGTGATAAGAGTGACATTTGTATAAAAAACGAATGAAAGTGATGCGTTGGGATGGCAGGACCATAGAGATGTGCTCTACCATCCATTTCAACTCTACAAGTACAGGAATGTCAAACTCAGATCAGATCGACAGATAGGAATGTTCATTTTTTTCTTCTCTCAGTAGAGATTCAATTGTTTAGAAGTGAACATTCTTCACTTCAATTTTTTTTCTCATATGGAAACTTTTTTAATGAATTTATCAGCTGCCAGACTTACACGTTCTGCATGGAGGATATTCTACGAAGTCCGTGAATGATTTCTGAGCTATGTAACATGTTCCTACTGGCTCACGACGCTTTTTTGTCGCAGAAAACCAAACATATCTCGGAGCACAAGCCTGAAAGAAAAAAAAAGGAAAATGTGAATTATTTATTGGGAAAGTACAGTTACAATATTTTTTATTTTGTTTTAAATTCTGTAGTAGCAACTGAAAGCGAATATTTCATTTGATTTAGTTAAGTACATCGATTCGAATACATTCTTTGTCAAATCTGGAAGCACCATATATAGTCAGAATAATAGTAATAGAACAGTCATATGTTCTAAGTATAATCGTATACTGGTACTTTGAAAAGTAAAGTTGATCTTATACAAGCAAACCAAATTCAACTACTCTATTTTAAGATTGCCATGTACGATAGTGCTGTGAAAATTTATAAAGCAGAAATAATAAATATTACCAAACCTGTCATTTCAGTCTCTTATTTTAACTATTTTGACAAAATATGGTACTTATGGTGTATGAGTAATCAGGAGACAAAACTACAAAATTAAAATTTTTTGTCAACTGCTATCATTATCAATACTCACAGACAGTATGTTACATAATATTACGTGAAATATATAATAATTTAAACTTTCTTTGGTCTACTTTCGTTACAGAATCATCTGTAAATAAGAGGAAAGCACCTATACAGACACCCAGAAGTATGTTACAAAAGATTCATGACAAAAATACGATTTAATTAACACCGTCTACATGTTCTTGAAGGCAGTAAACTTGTATATCTTGATCTTATCAGGCACCTCTTCCTAACAGCCAATTACAAGACTTGTTTTATACACATGCTGCCTTATATATATAAATGTTGAATATATAACAGAGTAGTCTGAAGAAAGCATCCTTTATTTAAAATATTCAAGTTTAATTTATTATTTCTTGCAGCCGTTAAGGTAATATTGCATATATATACAATGATAAATTTATCACGTGAAAATTTAATATATAGCATTATACTGTATAATGATTGTTTATTTTTCTTCCCATTCAAGAATCAATAGAATATTAAGATCCTATAATTCTGTTATATTAATTTTTAACAGTCTGACAATAGTGTTGGCTGTTCTATTTACCTGCTGTATGAAACTATGCATAATACCTCAAATTCAAGAAGAAGAAAAATTGAATCGTAAATTATTATGTACGAGGGTGTTTCAAAAAATAAGTTTCACCCTGCCACAAAATCTGACCCAAAGGTGAGAAGAAAAAAAAAATCCCTCCAAAGTCCATAACATTCTTTCCAGCACTATTATTGATGTCATTATCATACAAACAAGAGATTTTTCATATACCCTTTTCAATATATTCATGTATAATAACAAAATAATGATAGTTACGGAATAAAATAAAATTAGGCTTATAAAACCCGGATTTTCTGTAGGAAGTTGAATTTAGACGTTTTGTGTAGAGTTGCATAATCAGGAAATAAAATAACTTATTTGCAGAGTTTTGGATTCCAATATTATTTAAACTCATTTTTTAAATTATTTTTATACAAAATGAAAAAAATTGCCAAAATAGTGTTGAGGCTAAAACGTCCGATATAGACATTGGAGGTTTTGCATTAACAGTTTAGGAAAATTTCTGTCACGGTAGGAAAAATTACTCGGAAATTTTTATGAATATCTTATTTAATAGAGCAAATATGTACCTTTAAGTTGGTATATGTTTTACCTTTTTCTGTCAACTCATTCAGTTTCTGTGGCTCGGTAAAACTTAATTTTTGAAACACCCTCATATATGTTATTTTATATTCATTGTAAACAGATTTTCTTGCCTCTTAAATGTTTTATAGAGACAAACGAAGGAGAAATTAACAGTGCTTATTTAACTGAATGTTTATATTATGGAAATATCGTAGAAAATTACTGCTGCTTCAAAGTAATATTTTATAAGTTACCAAAAACTATCTTTTACTGTATATAATGTAGTATCTGACTCAGATATAAATAAAACTTCCATTTTCAAAAGCCTGAGTTTATATGAGAAATCCCAGTAAATTCTTAACCTAAAAATACTCTTCATAAATTATACCCCCCAGAAAAATATAAATACAAAGCTGAAGTGGATAACCACAAAAGTTCTAATAAAAATACACCATTGAAATCACCAGATCCCATTAAATATCACTTCAAACACCATATAAACAAATTAAAAGCAACATGGTAGTATTCAAAACTTGGATCTTTTCATAAAAAAATCATTAAAAATGTCAAGTTGATCCTACTTAAGCGGTTCTTTGCGACGTTCGTAAATTTGGTTTTATTTCCTCGACAACAGTAAGGGCCTATTATAAGGAGAATATAGATGACTCTGAGAAGTAATTTTAACCAGACCCCAAAACCATGAATTACTTCGCACAAAAAATACATACCCCCACGATATTATCTCCAATTTGGGTGTGAAGAAAATATGCTTGTCATATCCAAATAGCATTATATGAAACATATTTACGGCACAATTGGGACACGAAGGAAGTTTTTTTTTTCTTCCTTTTCTGAAGTAAAAAGCCTCAGGAGTATCGTGAGCATCTTTGTTTGCATTCACATCAAATTGGTTCATTAGTGGTGATATATTTTATTTGTTGAGGTGGTACTACTGGATTTAAGTGGTTGTAACAAGCCTTTATGTCCATGAGATAACACTCAGTTTTATAGGAATCCAGTTCAGTTTTTTATAGGAATCCATAGGTTCAGATTTAGTTCCTTTTTTCTCTTCGGGAGTTTATTTCTCACCTTCTTTTGTGATGTATATGTGTTACAGAATTTGATTTCCCTTCTTGAGAGTAACGGATATAGGCCTGTAATACCTGCAAACGTTAAACTTTGAATACTCATGCTGTTTAAATTCACAGAATATTTTATAACAATAATAATATGCTTACAAACGAATTTATCTCTGCTTCATAAAAATCAATATCAAAAATCCTGTACAGACAGTAAAATTATAAATAATATTGGTAATATATCACAGAAGTCACCGAAAAAACAAACATTAGTTTTATTCCTTTCCTGTTTATCTATTTTTCTAAATATACATTTTCACAAGCACATTCGTATTATGACCCATTGCACTCTTCTCATAAGTGTTGCTTCAATTGCAAATCTTTATTCCGGAAATCCACATTCTATTTATAACTTGTGGAAGTCAGACTTCATTTGCCAGGGCTTTAAACTTGTAGAGGAATAAGGAGAGTTTTCTTTTTTCACTTAAAATGTAACTCTGGAATACAGCCAAATCAACATGAAAAAGTTACATCCCTAAAAATGTGTTTGCCATTTCCTTCATTCATTCAGTATAAATCGTAGCGTACTGCCACCTTTAAATTAGACACATATCTTACAAATTCTTTCATTGGTGACTTTTGAAGGGAATCTTTCAACTTAAAAATAAATATAATAAATCTAAAAATCACTCATGGCTGCCAAAATTACTTGTCGCTTTCACACTTTGCTCCACCTATCACCACTTCAAATTTATCGTGATAGCTAAGCATTGCAACTTCAAAGCGTTTATTAGCAAATATGTAGCCTATTTGTCTCAAGTAAACAATTTATTAGTAATGCCACATTACCCTAATCATTTATAACAAGTGAGAAAAAGAATTGTATCAGCTCGGAGATAAATGGCACACGGTGACTAAAATTGAAACAGTTCAATGACTCGATTTTTTCCAAACTTTTTATTTTTTGACACTCTGCCCGAAGGAAAGGCTGTGAGTCAGTTTGTTGAAGGTTTGTCTATGGCTCGACCTCTTTTCTCCACTATAGTATTACGTACTCTACGGATGTCGTAGGGAGTTCGTGGTTCCTTTTCACTGGGTTGCAGCCAATTCTTGGTCTTCCCTTTCATGAATAAATAACAATAAACCATGGTGTCTCTCGATGGCTCTAGTAGAGGTATTTCCGTTTGGAATTAACACTCGGAAAATATTCAGTTAGTTGCTTAGCAATACCTTTCAGTTATTGCGTAGCAATGTCACATCTAATTTTCACATTAATGAAATAAAAAATAAATAAGTTTGCAACGTAATTATTTCTTCCCCAATTATTTATTCGAGTGTTAATATTTTTATCTGACGAACAACATTTCAGTTAATACAAAAACAAAAATAATTGTTGCCCTGTTACTTTTTTAGAAGTGTTTGAGCTAAGATAAATTAGGTTAACATTGAGACCAGATGACATGATAATATTTATCTCTAATAATTTCACAGAGATTTAGATTATAAAAAATAGAGAAAAATCAGTTACATTATTTTAATTTTGAATGACAGATTTACAACGAGAAATTATTAAAGCAGGGTTAGCAGGCAGTAATATCTTCTTGAAAAACACTTACCAGAGACACATAGATATAGAAAGCAATTTCATACAGTACAGGAAATCTATGTAACCAAAAACATATAAGTCAAGTAATATTGACCGGATATACATCAATAACTTTTAAATACGTATATACCTTATCAACATAATAAAATGAGTTAATTTATTTACACTTCCTCCATTGGATCAATCCCCTTCCTCTGATTTGAATTGTAATTCTCTTCCGTCAGTGTGTATTTTAAACTAGAACATCCCCTTCGGTTAGAATCTTTCTTTTTTTTTCTGCAAGAAGAAGCATATCTTTGCCCAAAAATAAAAATGTCTCTCTGAAACATCTGGTGCCGGTATCTTGCGTTTCTGCAAAGGCATTTCCTTTGTCGCCTCAGAGAAGATTTTTGCCATATTACAAATAACTCCATCAAATGCACACTAAACAGACATTTGCACAGCGAATCTGATTTTAAACACGATTTACATTCAATACGTTCCGGTATGCTGTTTTCATAGAAAGTATATAATATTATTTGGTAATCATACAAGATGAACAACTACAACTGACGTTGACAAAAAGGTTATTTAGCTCTCGTAGATTACACTATTTGGCTCCTATTCATTTTAAAGATGTTCCAACATACGTTTATTCATACAGTATACTGATGATCTATGCAGTTCTGATTTTGAAATAATCCAGAAAGGTTTCTGTCATATTACAGGAAGTTTTACATTTTTACCTATAAAGAACATAATAATCTTCAGAATGTCATTCTTGGGCATTTCCCTTGAAAATAAATAATTCTTTTTGGCGTGATCCTCAAGCAAATAGAAACCAATAACATGATTCTGACATTTTTGAAATTGCAGTTGTTAGCAATGGCATTACTGGTTAGTATATAATAACTAGATAATGCAAATGAAATTAAGCTAATGTATGAGCAACAACCTTTCTTGTTAAAGGAAACAATGTCTCAATCATTGAAAAGTAATACGACCTTTTCTAGTCCACGTGTTATTAAATATTTCCAGTGACTCTACCATTCAATATCTATATCTGACCACACATCATTTCAAATCAGAAATGCAACCTGAATGCACGTGTTTTTCAATATCATTTTCTCTTTTGTTCTCTAAATGCACTTTGAAAAGCGTCATCACACGTCAATTCATGAATGAACCACTAAAAGTTATGGGCAAATGTATTTCAATGTTTAGATTCATCCGTATCATATCTCCAACAGTAAGTGACTAGGCAATTTTTTACTTTATTATTCACGGTTTCTACAGTTGTCTTCCACGCCCTAGGATTTTTTTATGCAGATGGTTGGATATATGACTAAGGATCCAATTATCACATTTGCCGCCTCACAGGGGGGTCGTATTGGAAAACTGTCCTGCTGATTTTTTATTGCATTGGCCACCTTTTCACATTTCCATAATGAATATAAAATCATGAAAAAATCATATTCTTCTTCCTTAATTGAATGTGTCAAAACACTATGAGAGGGTGCCACGTGGTTTCCATAAACATAATTTTATTGCCATCGTATAGCACACAGTCAATAGGAAGCGGTGATGCGCTCATCATAATATCATTCAATTTTATGAGGAAGAAACTGGAGTACCAATATCAAAATTTGCGTACATTATTCATCGATCTCAGGTGTAATAAGTAATATCGTATAATGATTACAGTACTAAATGGGACACTCTGTTCTGGTGGTGATAAGGTAAATTATTAAAGCTACGTCTTCAATTCTTCATTTCATTTGCATGGAAATGCTTAAATAGTATTTATGAGCTAGATGCAAAGATTATATATATATTTATATAAGGAAATGCTCTCCAGGTCAATATCGTTTTCCACCAAGAGTTTCCTTCGCAGATTCACACTTCTTTACACCCGTTTCCAATTTCGTAAAATCGTAAAAATTCGTAAATTCGTAAATTTCGTAAATTTCACCCGTTTCCAATTTCGTAAGTTTAAAATAAAATTAATAGAAACAGTTACTCTCATATTTCTCAATATCTTACTTAGATTTCATTAGTACTTTGATAGTTATTCCATCAATTAAAAGTTTTGTGTTCACGTAATAGTTGTATATTTTGTTAGTAGGTCAAATATCTTTTTCTCCATTAACCCACTCACCGAAAGTTGCTATTCCTTATACAGATGTAATTGACCTTGGCTCGCGCAAGGCAGTAACATATTATGTACACTTTGTCATAGGAAGATTCACTTAAATGGTAACAATAATACATTACGTAAAAAAAAAAACATTGAATAAATTTTGTAACAGGAGCAACTTAATCACATTTTCTCACTCTTGTGCATTTGTGTAATAGAGGAACATATTCTAGAATTAATAAAATGATTATGATGGTGTAATAATTAATTCATTCTAAAAGTAACATCGGTTAACAGGTTTCTATAATATTATATTAGCATATGGTACATTATTCAAATCCACTTATTTCTGAATGGGTTTATGAAGAATTGGCGTATAAACCTTAAAGTTAATTTGCTAAGTTTCTACCCGTCCAGAGTAGAAAAAAGGTTAATCACTTTTATAAAAAATATCACATATGTACGACAAACTTCAATTTTTTTCATTGAATAAACTATTAATTTGATCACGAAAGTAAGAATTTTATAAAACTTTACGGAATTACTGGAAATTTACAATTTGCTTTTTCGCTCTTTCAGATAGTGCACTGAGCACAATATTATAGCAAGAGATAATATATCAGAAAGAATTTTTGCTATAATTGCTATAATATTAACGGGTAAAGTCATACAGCTATAAGTCTTCAACTTCGTTTAAAACGCTACTGAGCAGAAATTTAACATGTGTTTTTTCGTTAAAAGTATTTTATCAGGCGACATTTCACAGCAATGAAGTTATTCTTTACGTGTACTTCCATTGAATTACTGCTGTTGCCTTCTGTATATAGACTAGTAAAAACAGTAACAATTACATTCAAAATTGATATTTTTAGATATTTAATCAGCCAATTAACGATACTATGAAAATCATGACACATAATTTACGAATAAAATCTAACTGAACACTCATACCTTCTCTTTATTCTGTAATAAAAATAACATTAGATGTAACAGAAGTAATCCCTAATCTTCATCTAATCATTATTAACTGCCAGTAACTACAAATCTACAAACACGGAATTGAGCTCCTATATCTATATTGATGGTTCTAATCCCTTTATTATAGAAAGAATTGGATCAGTTGGAAGCATCCAAGGTAAACAATCAATATCTATTGGGGGTCAATTTTTTGTCACAAAACAAACAGTTCTAGTTTTCTTCCCTGTACAATATCGTGTACGTTCTAGTACTTCTAGAGAGAGGTTGAAAAAGAGAATGACAGGAATCACACTGTCAGCAAAATTGCACCTGCCGTCATGTTTCCAACGGAGCATTTTGGTCTTTTCGCCACACAGGTATTTTCCCTACGGTAGCAAAACTTCCGAATAGGAACACTGCCTCGTCTGTTTACAGAGGAACTCAATATCGTCGAGGTGAAATGAGGTAAAAATAGAACACTGTCAAATCTCTCTCATTTGAGTTGTTGAAAGCACGATGCTACTTATCGAAGAAAATTAAAAGTAAACTTTATAACAGGATAGAAATAGAAGTTTTCCTTGGCTTTGATTTACAAAGCCCATGTCGCGTTGAAAGTGCCCGTAATTAACTGGGAAATTATTATTTTGTCGTTAAAGCTTTCATTTTTATGTTTGTTTACACTAAAACAGAGACATTCTTTGTAGATTAAATCAATTTACATCTTTACAAACATCTAACAAGTACTATATAGTAGCTCCATTTATTAAATCAGACATGCACGATATTCTCGTTGTCACATAGTAATGTTGCTAAATTTTCACATAAACTGCATCGTCATGTAGAATGCATGTATTCATAATTAATTTTATCGTGGCTGTAAAGTCATATTTAGTAAATTGAGGTCTCAATTAAGTGTAATGATGTAATTAAATGAAGCACTGATATAGATTTACTTCCACAGACAACAAAAAATGAGGTCAAATTCTCTCTTTTTAGGGTACATATATAAGGTATAAAAGTGAGTGCATGCTGCATCTATTCATAGAGTGAATACATTTCAATATATCGTAATTTAGGAAATTTTAATTTAAACATTTATGATTTCTCAGCAAAAATATCTTATATTAATCATGATCTGTGAATAAGAGAATATAAAACTAAAGATATGATGAATGATGATTGATAGGATGTATCAAATTGAGTACTGGTGTTTAATTTCTCTTAACCTCACTTAATACTCTCCTTTATTCGTAATTTAACGTTCTTTTCTAACAATTTTACTCGTTTAATAATTTTCCATTATTATAGAATTTAAAAAACTAAAGAACTATTTCTGTTATATCTAAGTAGCTTAGCCTTAATCTTTACTCTTATAATAAAATCCAGAATCTCACAATAACTATTATCCTTCTCTGGAAAATAATAGTAAATCAATCAATCAAATAACCACCATTTAACACTATAAACCGTTTCACACTTTATTTCTCTTATAATAATTGTACCAAAATACATTACATCAATTCATCTCACCATGAGAATAAACTCTACAGACCAAAACATCTGCAGGCTGATCAGGATACCGCAGTTAGCTGTCAGGATACTAAATTATTGTTCAAAATACATTAAAAATAATTTTAGGAGTTTGTTTTAAATGTCAAGTGAAATTTTGTTCTTAATATAGGGTCTCGTTTGTTTTCATTGTTTAACCTCGTGAAGATTTACGGTAGCACGATACACTATCTCCCTCTTTCTCTTACTCAAAACTAATTCTCAATTTCAAAATGACCACGCCTCTTTCTATACTATCTTCACTCTGTTCTATCATCCACTCCAACAGCACAGATTAATATAGGAACACAACAAGGAAAGAGGAGATGGAGTGCTGGAGAAAAATTGGAAAATGCAACACACTTGGAAATCAATGAGGAATATTTAATTGAATAATGATAGTTATTATTTAAATTACTACAATTAGTTTTTATAGAAACAATACAAAAATTAGATTGTTGGTATAATCAAAGTGAATGCATGCATCATCATTTTACCACTTGAGTAATATATTATGATTTTTATTTTATTATGCAGTCATTTAAAATATGAAAAAAAAGTTACGTAGAGCTCTCAGTGAAGACAAAAATGACGCCCAAATGTGAAATAGTACAAGTAAATACGAGAATTCTTTTATTTACTGAAAACATATCCTATATATTAATATTGCATAAAAAACAGCAGACCAAATAACCATTAATATAAAAGTGTTAGAATCACCAACCTTAATTTACGTATATCTGATATTAAAAAAAATTACTATGTAAATAAATCAAAAAGTATACAATAGAACCATAACGATTAAACGATACCATAAGAAACATTAATTTCCATATAATTCTTCACCAAGTATAAACTTCCTGAAAAGATCCTCCTTCTGGCCATCAGAATATTATTTTACGACACTGGCGATTGTAATTATATCTTCTCCTCTCTCTCCCCCTACCTACCTATACCCATCATTTCATTAAACGTGAAACGTCCATGTATTTGAATGCCTTCGCCAACATTATTTCCTAAATTGTTCTTCAAATAAGAATATTATTCAAACAGTGAGATTGATAAATGAAGTTTCGTGCTCAAGTAATTGAAGATGAGCTTTTAGTTGACTTCCGAATCACGAACGTGCATATCACTATATGAGCGTGGAACTATTTCTGTGTACTGTTTAGACCATACAATATGATTTATGATAGTAATTTACTTTTTTAACTATCATGTTATGTTGCATTTGTTGTTATGTATTAATCTAGCTTTATGGATCTGTAAAACGTTCACCAGAATGATTAATCCAGGGGAAAATGAATATAAACTTGAACATCATTATTTGTGAAATTAAATTCTTGATTATTTTCTAATTTTGTCATTGATAAAATTATTTGTTTTTGCAATTGCTGATTATTTTGTAGTTTCATACAATATCTAATGTATTTATGTTGGTAACTACATTTGAAAATTAATTAATTTCACATCTGAAAAATTGAAAGAGATAACTAAAGCATTTATCTCTTGATGGAAACATGAAATGAATGCCTTCAAAAGAAACAGCTGCACAATATTTCACCCAAAATATAATGCTTTATTATACCGGTAGTTTACCATCAATAATAATAGTGAAGTTATACAATATGAGTACAAATTGTTATAAATCATTTAACATATACCTACTATTATACAATAAATATGAATGATTTCATCTACATAATATCAGATGAATAAAATATTATGTATAGTTACAAATAAATTTATTGAAAATTCTGTTCCATAAAAGGATACTCCAGTACACAAAATTATTATATGTAATTTATATTTTATTAATATATGTTGTAGATTTGTTTAAATTATAAAAATGAAGAGAAACTTTAAAGTGACATGCCACTATCAGATATAATAACAACCTTAAAACCGACATCCGTAGGCATGAATAATACTATTCCACTTTTGCTTATTTTATGACAGGTAATGATATCAGATTCAGAAGTCCAATTTATTTTTCCTTCATACTTTCAATATTGTTTTGCAAGTGCAGTATGATAATTAAGTACATTATTCATTGTAGTTTTCAATGAAGTGAACATCTCGAAACGTTTCACAGCAATTGAAAAAATCTTGTAAATGGTCATTAAAAACAAGCAAAACAAAATTCATAAAAACTGAATATTTTCTGTATTATATGGGATAATAAACTATTTGAATTTGATACAGTTTTATGACATTAAAAATCATTATTTTCATTTCCTTCATATACATAAAAGCTAACGTTGCTCTGATTGATTCTTTGAAATGCTAGAAGGGGCATTGCACATATTGAACCAAAAGCAATCATCTTGTCACTTCTGATTAGTTAAGGTATATGGTTCCAGGTATAAGTTATTATTATGCATCTATACGAATTCACCCTACTCCCTTTCAGATTCAGAGCTGATTATTTTTCTTCTCTTTCATTTTATCTTTTACAAACATCATTTCTTCTTTCACACATTTCCATAATGTGTTTTAAAGTCTTTGAATTATCAAAGAAAGAGATGAAAAAAGAGAAAATCTCTGAATACCTTTTATATATCTCTTCCTTTCTTCTTCATCCGAAGGAATATTTAAGAGATAATTATGTTTTCAGCATGGATTTTTTTTTAGTATTCATGATAAGATGGTAGTATACTTATTAACACTATCTCAAGTCGTCAAGTGGCTTTCGGCAAAGTAACTTATTGATCTTGTATAGTGATAGATAAATACTCTAGCTGGTCTAAAATTAAACGTTTCAAAATATAATGATACCATAATAAAATAAAATGCTCGGTTATATGCAATGAAAAGAATCACGTAACAAAAGTTTTTTTGTGGACTGTCATCGAGTCATGACACGGTCAATATGTTTAAATTATGTTTTAGAGTTCATTAAAAATCTTACATATTAGACTCCGACAACTGAGCCGATGAACGTATATGTTTATATGTAGTAGAAATTTTAAGAGAGCATGTGAACTCCTGGTGGTATTCGTGAATTTTTGACTCTTGTGTTGGAAGTAATATAACAGTAGAAGAGGATTCAAGTTACTTTGACTTCGAATATATTAGACCATTAGGCAGTATAATTTTAAGCAGCACACTTACTCTATTTCAATTCCAAAACCATCAGATGTTACTATAACGTGATTATTATTATTATTACTTTAAATTGTTATTCTGTTAATGCAATTCCATAAAAAATCAAACGAAATATTTATTTTTGAGTATACAAGTGATTATCTTCCTTGCTGCTCTTTTTTTCTGTATACCTTTACTGAGGATTCTGTCACATTTATTTAATCCATCTCATAGCTCGTCGTACAGTGAGGGAATTTATAAACCAACCACCTTTTTACTTTCATCAATAATAATACATGATGTACTGTCTTTCACCAGATGCACAATGCTGGAACGTTTAAACTGTAAATTGCATTTGTTTATATGCAGTTCAAAAAGTAAACTTCCTCTTCTTAAAGTGGAACACTGCAAAATACTTTAGCCTCAATATTTAACGTTCAATGCGCCAAATTTAGTTCAATTATAATAAACATATTAATGGTGAAACATGTGTGAGATAATTAATCGATTCTAACCCACTCATTTAGACTCATTATCATCAGTTTTTAAGCTCATTGTTTGAACAAATAAGTTCTTCAAATTATTTCAATTGAAAGCTATAGTTTTCGAATATTGTTTACACAAGTAAATTTAAATTGTTACAATAACTTTTCGAATAAAAATATATTGATTTCATGTTTAAATTGGAAGTTCCGAAAATGAAACTGAAAAGAGGAACAGAAACACGATAATAACTGTTAACTTGGGCTAGTGGAGTCTGGATCATCTTCATTACTTTTCATACCAATTTTAGTATAATGTTTTTTAACTTTAAATGACTCCATAAAAAATGAAATTTACCTCAAATTTAATATTATTAACTTTACTGTTTAATTTTCGTCTGTTGAAGTATAAGGTGATACACTTCTATAATGATGCAAGTGTGTATATTTTGACAACTCATGTTCCATAATGGATGAAAATACACGTGGATGCTACATCTTACTTCAATTTCATATATATCTTCAAGTATGTGTGAAGAATTCTATAACTTCCATAAGGCTACTTTAGTTTTATATTATTTTGAAGGTATACGTGCTTCTCACTTTTGTTAGGTTTGTACGCTTTTCAGAGAATTCCTAATTTTATACATTATATTAAGGCTACAAAATAATATTAATCTATTATAAAGAGTTATTTTTTTAACATGCTGTATTGTGCTATTGCTGACAAAGAGTTTGTATAATTACTCCAGATATAAGTGAGAATGAGAACATTAATATTTTGTTATAGAAGAATCAGTTATTAGTAGAAACTATAAATAAAACAAACAACCCTTGTACTGCAATTGATATTTTAAAATCGATGTGTAATTTTTTCTTCAGTATTAAATCTTACGTGTGTTATTTATGTTCTATCGGGGAGTTACCCATAAATAATATTTCTATTTCTTTTACTTGTTTTTTACACTTGAACAAAGATCGCATCTTTAAAAAACTAAACTTATAAATTGGATAGTATAAGCGATTTTCTGCAACAAAAGTGTAAAATTCTGTTCAGTTTCACCCTCTAATTTACAGCAAATTACAACTTTAAAATAACGTTATAATACTCCATGATGCCGTTTTAGAAGGGGACGTCATATCTAGACATTTACCTGCTGTATGGTGTAAATATATAATATAAAACTCTCCTGCTTGCCCCTGTCTACTACTTCTTATACATCTAACTCCTCCCTTTGCCTTAATCGTATAGTTCTTTGCATAAAAAATAGTTGAAAACACAGCATGATGAATGGGAATGGGAATTTTATTCATTAGAATATTACTGCACTACTGTGTTGTAAGTTATTGTATGCAGGACGGATTAAAATAAAATGATTCAAATAAATATTTATACCATTTTGATTTTACCATACTTTTACAAACACAAGTAGCCGGTACCTGTGGGAGGTTTAAAGTTAATGGTAATATAAAGACCTGTAACTGAAAAGATTAAATGAATTCTGCATTCTTCAGTTGTACATAAACATCGTATGCATTTATATTTTATTCATAGCTTCGTCTCGAAGGAATGTCTGTTTTATCTCATCTTCCCATGGCTCTTTAAAGGGTGAAAATAAATATATCCTTGGAGGTGAATGAGAAATTATTTTAAGGTGTGGAAATATTCATAACGTCAAATAAACACTCGTTTTGTTTCTGAAGATTTGAGCTGATTTAACATATAAACAAATACAAATTCATAGGAGACGTCGTGATACCTCCATTCCTGAAAGTGTTTGACAATATTATGTTTGAAAGGGAATGGAAAGAAAAACCTTTAACTTTTGTAAAATGTCTTCTAATCTATATTACTTTAGAAATATTACCATTATTCTTCTATATATAGTAATGAAATCTTGTGGTTTGACCATCTATAGCATACAGACTACATAATCAAGTAAAATGGAATGGCAAGAAGTACTCTGTCAGTTTTAACAGCACTTATATATTTAATTTGCATTGATTATGCATTTTTTTAATATAATGAAGGTTAGACATTTTCGTTGCTTTTGTGGCAGAAACTTCGCAAATAAAAAAGTTCATGGTATAGGACCCGTTTCACTTCTGCATAAATATAATCACTCTTAAGCTAAAAAATCTTACTAAGTTTTCCATTATATTAATCAAAGTCTCTCCTGAATGTGAAAAACCACTTAGCTGTCAATAAAAAGAATAATTTTTATCATTTCCACAATCTTTGCGTGTTCCTAACTTCAAAGAATATTTCCCAGTCAGCATGGGGGTATTATCCATATACTGCCTTAACTATTCTAATCCACTAAAACGTCTCAACTTGTTGCATTCGTGTAAATGTTGAATATGGAACACGTGGAATCAAAGGTAGAGAAAAAAAAGTCGGCAGAGACAAAAAGAAAGCTTCTTAAAATTCTCTTTTCTTCATTAAATATTACCAATAAAGGTTATCGCCCTGATTCTTTATTCACTTCAAAACATTTAATTTTCCGTTCATCATGAGGAAATATTCTGTTGAGAGATTTGGGTGTTATAAAATTAATTTGCCTTTTTAGGAATTCCTCAGATTTTGTGGTAAGTTCATTCGTGATTTTAGAGTAAAAATGAAAAGATAATGGGCAGTAATAAAGTGGTGAGAGGAGTAATTTTATGTTGCCACTTAGAAATTTACTTCTTTTAAGGAGATAAAGCAGTAATTTTAATTAGGTTTTTAAAGTACTACGTTCTAGCGAACTGAGTGAAGGTGAAGAAGTTCATGTAGCGATAGCAATGTAAATTTTTAACAAAATAATGTAAGTGTAGTAAATTAATTTCAAATAAATTATTTTCAAATTTCGTATGATTTAATTGACTCGATTACCATTCATAGCTTTTGGTGTGTGCTGTCTGTCAAGATCCATGTCCCCCAAGTGGCTTCATGACATGTAGCTATACAGTTTACCTTACCATTCATATTTTCATACTACATTGTTATAGTTCTACAAACATTTACTTTTGGTAAAAAAAATCTAATATTTTTTATTTATGACCTATGATAAATATTATAAAAACCAACGAAGGTAACTCATCTGATATAAAAGAGTTAAAAATTAATATTTAACCAATCAACGTACTGCATAATATAGTGGTTTAATTTTGAATCAACATTACGTAAACATACTTAAAGATTCGAAAGTGCTATGTTAGATTCAAATTTTGAATTTAACAGATCACTGGGTTTTGAATTAGAATGAAGTATGGTGAAGAAAGCATAATAACATGTTAGGATCACTCCATTCAATACTTTTTCTGCACTCCCACACGAAAAGTCTTAAAAAAATATATTACTATTATACAGTAATTAAACTTTTTATTGCCGAATAATTCTCAAAGAATACGATAAAGTCCTACTAAAAAACTGGCCGTGAAAGGACACTGTTTGTTATAAGACTGTAAACAAAAGTGGTAAATCCTTTGATTTTTTTAAGAAGCGCGTGGCTTGTGAATAAGGTACGTTCATGCAGAGGAATATGGCAGAGTGTTAATTAATTTCTCTCCACACCGTTTTGTAGCTTTAAGCAGGTATTACACTCCATCCCTCAGACCAAACCTCATATTTCCACCCTCCCCCCCCCCCCTTTCTTAACTTTTCAACCCTTCCGATCACGCAATACGTGTGAAATTCAACATTTGGTACTATTGGTTTTAGAAACATACATTTTAATTAAATATGGAAATTTCCATAATATCTTAGTAACGGAGGCGGAAATGTTTTAAAGGTTAATTCCTTTTATGGCTTATGATGATTGTTTGTACGATTTGAAACAGAAATCTTCGCTTTGGAATGTTATTGAGGGTCAATGGTCATTAATAATATACAGGATATGTTTTCTTTCAGGCAAGGGAAAATTGCCTAAAACTCAATAGTTGTATAGGTAAAATATAATGTAACTTGAAGAAGATGTACAAAAGTTCATCATAAAATATTTGGATTTTGGTAACCGTCCCAAAGTCATAATCATATTATTTAAAAAAAAATTCGGACTTTGACTTTTTCCATTTTTTTCACCTCCGTTAGGAACAGAGAATAAAAACCTGACCTGTATTTTGAAATATAAATGACAATGATATTCCAAAAATCATTTAACAAAAATATATTCAATATAGGTATAATGATGTTATCATTAACTTTCTCTAATCTACTGTTTAAAACCTCCAAAAATATATGTTAACGATGTGCTGTAAAATATTCTAAATGTATTGTTTGATGTGTATAATCAAGGGAAAAAAATCACTCGAAGAATAAACATAATTACAATTTAAAATATGGCAAGTTTCCGTCACGTCTGCCAGCACCTCATTATTTTCCAATTACCCTATACTGGAAGGGTTTATTTCCTTCACCAAAATTACGGTAAAGAATGGAAGATATGATTTTATGAAAGACGTTTATAACAGCAATTGAGTGCTACGTGGATGGACTCTACTATTATTAGAGGAATATTAACATACTACGTCAGATTGTAGAATGAAGCGTAATTGTATTATAGAATAAAGTGTCTGAAAGTGAGAATAGTTGCATCATTGGGATAGAGATTTCAGACTCTCCTTGGAACTTTCATACTTTTTGCTCGACATTTTCTAAAGTAATAACTGTACTTTTTATACTCTATTTATAGTTCTCATCACTTTTGAAATGCAAAGGCAAGAATGAGATTACGCAAAATGGAAACATCAAAACAGAAAAATCACAGTTATCACGCTATACTGAAAGGATTCCTAACGACAGGAGATTCTTCATTTTACATTTTTCACATAATTAATTGAAATGCAGATAGCAGTTTTAATCAGAGTACCGAACGGGTGAAATAATATTATATTATAACTTAATTTTCCTAGTATTAATAATTTATTTAAACGCACAACTAATGGTTACAAAAATTTGAGTTATTAGAAAAAAGCTTCCGTGTCTAGTACGTTAACAAGCAAATCAAATGATAAATGTTGGAAACCCCTACGAAGCAAACTGCCATATATTTCCATAATTAATAGCCCATTGTCACAGTGAAAAGCTGTTTTACGACTATATGAGTACCTACACTACTAAATTACTAATGTCATATATCATCTTAAATGTCTACCTACAACACTGAAAAATGTAGTTACCTTACTTAATGCATTTTGTAGTGTTATACACACATATGCAATTCTGTATATAATTATACAACAATGAGAATATTGTAAATCTTACATTATACATGTTATATATTTAATTTATGAAATTCTATCAATTGGTATATTTCCACCATTCCTGGAAGTTTAAATATTTGATGATACCACGAAGGAAATTTAAAAACAGTAATGATGAACGTATCTTATTGAAACTGATAATTCAGATAGAAATATAATTTTGTGTTACCAAACTAAGAATTATCATTCACGATGGAGTAAAAATGTATTTTAGTCCAACAGTCAGATCTGTAAAAAAATTGGTGGGATAGTACAAAAAGATCACCTAAGTGTACAAAATCTGATTACTGAACTACATACTTATTCATTAACGAGTTTTAAAATTTACACAATTTGTTATTGTATGTGGAATTTTTTTATATTCTTTATTAAGAACTTCACACCAAAGATGCCAAAATTTCTGTAAATTTCAAAATTCGTTTAATGTAATGTATGCTAAAATTGGTCTACTTAATTCTGCCTCATTACAGAACAGTTTAAAGAACCTTTCAAAGTATAAAGATATGAGCATATAATTAAAGTAGCAGACCTCCCGCAGTCTTTATCTCATTTTAATGTATATCCTTCAAGTGGAAAAGTAATTTGAATATTTTTTTGCATTATGATACAAGTAATATGGAGGCTTTAGTGCGAACTGACATTCGTGTCGGTAATTAAAGTTTTCACAGCTAAGAAGTTAAAAATGAATTCATCGCAGTTTATGTTTCAGCAAGTTTTATGTATCAGAGAGTAAATTAATTCAATTAACATATAGCTAATTTTAAATGGAAGATCGTGATTGTAATGAAATATAACAGGATTAACGATGTTATAGAAGGAAATGATTCTCTGAAAACCGCTTATCATAATATAGGGTATCTCAGCGACAATGAAGAACTTTGTCTGTGAAAATAAATATTCTAACATTGTGAGGTCTTTTGATCCTGACAAATATTAATTCGGAAATGCATAAAATACATCCACTATGAAGCTAAAAACTTCGATACAAAAGAATTTAACAATATATAATAATTACATAAAACTGATTTCAGTATTACATGACCAACTGGAAGTGTACAAGTTACTTGAAACTGACTATTCAAATATTTAAAAGTACTACTATTAAAATTGTATATATTACGATAATTTTGGACAATAAAATTTCTTAGTGTTACTGCTTAGTGTTGTTAATCGTTGATAGTATTGCATTGATCACTTGATCAATTCTATAATGGTACAAAATTTTGATTTGAGCTTCCACTTTCTTGAGTAAATTTCAACTCTTCCTTCAATCTTTCGATGAGACGTTTTATCTCTGATCTCTCATCTGGCACTTTCAAAATTATTGTACCCCCTATAAGACCGGAACGTGTCGTATTACGTAAACAAGAGTGAAGGACGAAAAATAGGTTCATTCACAAATTATATGACTTCTTTCTACAAACACAAACAACAACTCTATTTTCTTTTTCCTGCAATAAAAAATATCCAAAAGAAAATCCCGGTTTACCCTTGGGGTCTATTTTTCGGTGTTCTTAAGTGCCCTAAATAATTGAAAAGGGTCATCTTAAATGGAAAAAGGCGGAATTTGGTACCACATGTTCTATCTTCTTATAAAAAAAGCAAAATAAAAACAAGAGAAGTAGGAATGGCATTTGGTTCCATGAAAGAGCGCGGCAGGCAGGCAGCAACATCACACACTGGTGTTTCTAATTGCATACATCTGGATTCCGTATACAAAGCAGCAAGTCAAGCTGTTGGCCAAACCACTCCCCTCTACTTCCTGCGGGACCCTGACACCCGAGAAGAAGCTCTTCCGGGGGTCTTCCTTCATAAACTATGACCTCTACAATCAATTCCATACATTTTACAATCTATTGTTTTGGATGTGGGGGGAGGACTGAGCGAGGAGGGGGGGGTGACAGTTTAGTTGCAGTCATTAACTAACATTTGCCTTTTGTTCAATCTTTTGTTATCAGTTGAAATGAAAAATTGCGTTTACACTAGTTCAGAAACTGAAAGAGCAATGTTGATGTTGGAGATAACTGTTGTAATTGGTTTAGGGTTATAGGATTTTCGTATCTCCTAAAAATCAATCAGTCGTTACATTATTGTTTTACTACTCTACATTACAGAGTACATAGCTTTATAGCAAATTTATAACTGAAAGATTTTTTTTACTTTGTCTTTACACTAGAATGGAGAATTAAGCTTGGCATTTCCTTTAACTCCAATGTCAAATAAATTAATAACAGATAAAAGGAATGCAGGAGTGGTAAATACGTTTTTATATATTTGTATAAGGAAATGCTTCAAATGCAAATGGCAATTTCTTCCAAAATATTGTTCTTTCAGTATAAATGAATTATTACAGTTTAAACACTACTAAAAAACCATTGACTTCAAAAAAAGATGTAAAAAGAAATGACATTTAGTTCACATAGAAATAATACGAAACGATGTTATGACATTTTATGGAATTTTTGTACAAAATGTCTTTTAAACTCTATTTGAAAAACATTAACATTTGCACACTATTTACATTATAATAATAGAAGTCAAGTTACATATGAAATCAGTTTTAATAATAAAATACATATTTGGTAAGTAATACCTTATGATCTTATTTCAGCTTTATCCAATAATAATACTTGTAAAAAGAACATGATTATTTCATTCAAACCCATGAAAAATAACATTGAAAGTTATAGAAACTTATAGTAACTTTAGTTGATTAGTTCTAACTTTTGTAATATGTATACAAAAGATTTTTTACATGTTAATATTCATTCAGATTACCAATTATGCGTATGATAGCCGGTTCCAGATGCCCTATTGTTAGAGCTCAAAAACTCTGAAATGATCTTCAATTAAGTCCCTATGACAACTCTATCGTTCAATATATCAGCAACCCTGTCATGTCTAATCAATCTCTATAATTTAATTTCTTTGTTTTTAATATTTAACTATTGATACTTGTACTATATAGGGAGGGTAACCGCCCGTTTAGTACAATAAAGGATTTATTTATACAACATATTAAAACGTAAACACAAGCAGCTATTGTATTGACGTAATGGTAGGTACAATCGTTCGTAGAGTAATTATACATGGATGTAAACGAAAACACCATAAAAATCAAATCAAAGAAGCGTACAAAACATTTCAATAATTATACGCTTTTCAATCAATTAAATAAAACATAGATTTCTTATACTAATTTCGTCATTGCACAGAAGGAAGCGTAAGCATAATAATGTTGGCCGTTCTCAAAGTTATTTTTACCCTATTCTTCTCCGTCTGTAGGGCGCTCTACATAGATAACGCAGATAATCATCTAGTTTCCAGTTTCGCAAGTGCATTTCTTACAAGTTCCAACAAAGAATGTGTTTTTTCAGTTGTTTATGTGGATGTGAATGCTACTAACATTCTACAGTTAACTACGGAAATTTCAAAACATAGTGAAAGACCATCGTATTTGGTTAACATCCCTGAATCAGTTTTATTTCAGAACATAACTAAAAATTCAGAAGGGCAAAATCATGTATTCAAAAAGTGGAAATGTGTTTTTCATTTTATTACAGCAAGCGAAATTCAAGTTCCGAAAGTTTTGCAGTATCTGTACTTATCTGAAGACTCAAATATCAAGCCAAAGAAAAACGAAGATTTCTTTATATTTTGGTCGGCAAAAGAAATTTCTGTAGGTGAAGATGTTCTGCTTGGAAAGGAAATGATTGAAATTAAAAATAATATTTACATCAACAATGTTAACAATTCAACTTTACTCGTCAGAACATCGTGTTCATATTGCTCTCAAGGCAGCTCCATGACGTTTCGTTTGGCTGACTTTATAATGGGTTCAAGAAAAGCAGATATACTATCAACATATTACCCAGAACTGGATATAAATCTTCAAGGTCGTTTATTTAAGGGAGCTCATATTCGTAATATTGAACACTCTATTTGCTTCTCTAACATCTACGACAACACTGATGATATCCTTATGGTGTCACATTTATGCTTTTTATCAGAAGCCCTAAATTTTACTTGGAAAGTGGATCAAAATTCTTATGCGCCTTTCATAATAAGTATGCTGGCAAAAGAAGAACAATTCACCATTGAAGAAGCAATTGATTTTGCAAGTATTCTCTTTCATGTTCCAGAGCTAACACCCATGTATGATTTTACTAAACCTTTGCTATTTGAGAACGTATGCTTTGCAATTCCTATACGAAAGCTGTCTATAACTTGGAACGCATATATCAAACCTTATACTTCTTTCATGTGGTTCTTAATGGGTTTTTCAATAACCACAGGGACTTTCATTATGTTCTTAGTGATACGTTCCAATCCAAAAATTAAGGGTGAAAATGATATTTCTCAACATATGTTAGCATTAACTTCAGCAATACTAGAACAATCAGAGCTATTGTCAAAACGAATAGATAAGTTTCAGTTCCTGGTTACATTATGGTTCTGTTTCAGCATTGTTATGGGAACTGGTTATAAGAGTAAACTATACTCATTTCTAACTAACCTGATTGATGTGAAATTACCAAAGAATCTAATTGAACTAGTTAAAAGTGACTTCGATATTGGAGCAGAAGGTCTTCATATCTTTGCTTTCAAAATTTATCTCTCAGATACACTGGAAAGTGAGGAATTAATGGGAAGAACAGAAGCTATGGACACTTTAGAATTATGCCTGCTTACTGCAATGAAGCAAAATCCGAAATTAGCTTGCCTTTCCTCTATAAGTTTGTTACAACTAGGTGTAGATAAACTGACATTTGCTAACGGGAAAAATCCGTTTCGTGTAGGTAAATGCGATGATACTAAAATTCTAGTGGCTGCTGCGACTCCTAAGGATTCTCTTTATTCTGAACCATTCTACCACTGGACGCAGAAGTTCATATGTTTCGGAATGTTTCAGAGATTTCTACAGAAGAACAAGCAGAAAGGATTTATTACAAGAATTAGAGAAACGTTGCACCTGAAGAACTTAAATCCAAATAGTGATGAAACTTTTGGTCCATCAGCAACAGTGAAAGCGTTGGTTTTATCTCAGTTTAAGGGATTGTTCTATTCTACTGCAATTGGATTAAGTCTTGCAGTTGTAATATTCTTAATAGAGTTCTTTTATTTCACTCTCTTCAATATATTAACTCGAGGAGTTGAGTGCTGCAAGTGTAAATGGATTCGGTGTAAATGTATTGCATGTAAAAGTGGGAATACTCCTAAAATTAAACAGAACAATTCTCAAGAACTTCCTGAATTTCCCTTTTATTTATAGTAATAGAAGTTGCATCAACTAAGGAAACTATTGAAATAGCAAAAGTAGGAACAACTGTAGTAATTGCACTTGTCAATCAATAATGATAACGGTTGCAATAACGTGAAACAAGAGTTGTTCTTTTTTTTTTTTTAGAAAAACTCACTTAAAATTAATTATAATGATGAGAAATAACAGAGAGGATTATGTTGTTACAGAACATTTCGATCATATTTTGCTTCAAATTTTTACGTACATCACTCATTAGAAAAATCTGTACTCGCGAATACTCGGCAAAGTGTCAATCAAAATGATGGTATTTTATTTTCTCGCTAAAAAAACCTTTCAACTCCATTCAGTTTGTTTCTCCATCAGATTTAACAGATGTAACAATAAAACAAAAGTGTTCTCTTCAACCTGAATAAAACTTTGAGTGCTCATGGGAAAGGATATGGAGATAGTTATTTTCTTTTTATCTAAACTTTACAACTTTTTTACATTCCAAAGTAAAGCAGTTCCACACACCATTTGCAATAGCACAGACAGTCAATTCATTGCAAAAAGAAATGTAATGTAGCGTGTGTTCCTCATATTTCACTTTTTGCATGGTTATTCAGAGTGTAATAAAGTCGGCGAACTTTGTGAATAACTTGTAATTATTATACAAAAAAGTAAAATGTGGTTTTGCTGATCGTCATTCCAGATACTTATGACCGTTCATGGAATTAAGTATATTTTGCTTTCAAATTACAGATACACTCCAGTAGAAAAACGTTAATATTTTCTTCTTGCTGCGGACTAGAGTGGAAGGTTTATAGTTTATTTTAATTTTATATATCAAGAGTGACTGACTATTACAAACTATAATTAATAATTATATTTTGTCCAGTGTTTATAGCTTAATAAAAACAAATTAAAACTCTCTTAATTTAAGTTTATACTGTTTAGTACTTTACGATATATGCATAGAATCTTTAAAGTAGGATTTTCATTAATTAATACGGTACCACTTTAATTGAATACATATAACATAATACTGTAAACATTGTGTTCAGGTGTTTGGCAACAACATTATTTTATTGCTTGGAATGTACGGAATGGTATGGAAGAATCACTTACCTTCAGACAAATGCAAATACAAAAGCTCTTTTTTTATAGTAAAGCTCATTTTTTAAATGTTAAGTAGTATTTTTATGCTGTTTTATACTATATTTTGTTTAAATTTGAAATATTATTTCATTGAATGATTCAAGTTAATGAAATGTCCCGACAATAATCAAACCGTTTTCACTGCAGGTCTCAGTCATCAATTATATTGTACAAGTTTGTCACCTCTCTTGAAGAGTATATAAAAAGTAGTTTCACATGGTGGCCATAGCGTTACTGATGAAAAGACCACCGTGAATGATTAATTTTCAAGAGATTAATAAATTGTTTACAAGCATCTCAACGAGCCGATGCTGTCAATCACATTTGCAACTCATTTTATTATTTCTATGTATATAAATAACTTAATATACTGTCTGAAATTGACAATATGATAAGTGAGTTAATTAATAGAGGGAATATATAAATATTCGAAGTGTAGACGAATAATACTATTTTAATAGTTTTCTAATTCTATGGGTTTAATATGCTTGTTGTACACAGTTTATTTAACATTGTCCGGAGCTAACATTTCTAGTCCTGAGTTTTCACAATACTAAAATTTAAGCCGTGTAAATAATCCATTTTTATTCACTGTAAAATTTATTGTGACAAAGAACTGATCAGAACAGAGGAGGGAAGTTCAGTAAGACGTAAACTACATTTCCCATGAGCTGTAGTTTATTTTAAAGTAATCAAATCACATATATAAGAAGTTCTAGCATCCAGCCAAGAATGACACGAATATATTTTATAAACAATTTCCCCCTGCCTAATCGACGTTCCAGTAAGCTACTAAACGATTCCCCATATTTTGTAAAGTCTGAGGTGCTCCTATTTGCATCTTTGGTTCTTTTTGTCTGTCTAGAACTGAATTTACCGTAACCATCGGAACGTGTGTTGCTATATGTTTAAAGTCTACTGTCGGGCTGGAAATGATTTACGAGTTACTACAGCTTGAGAAGGACGCGTGACTAGAAAAGTGAAACGCCATTTGGCTATTTTAGGAAGGGGATACTACTAGCGCATCCCTTCATATTTCCCTTATAACATCTTTTTTTTTTCTTTCCTCAAAGACAATGGTATAGGCGTACGATACTGGGGGACAAATATGAGAGGACTACACTACTGCTTCTCAACATATTTTCAAATCAAGAAACTGTTTTCTTTGGAAAACATTCTCACTGAAATGATCAGACTATAAAAAGTCCTGGTGTGTGGTAGAGAATTAATCAATGAAAATCTAACTTTGATGACAGGTATAATGCAGCTATATTTCCATACAAAAATCGTGTTCAGAACTATACTGCAACGTCTTTCAAAAGTTGAACTAAAATTAATAACAATGGTTTATTAAACTTCTACAAGAATAAAGCTTCTTATAAAAAATCATTTCGTAATATATTAAGAAATGAACATAAAAATATTTATCAGATTTCTTCATAGGCAATTTAAATAAGTTGTAAGAGGATTCTATAACCATCACACGTTATCACGTATGTGCTGAACCTTTTGCTAATGTATATAGTGTACATCATACGAGTATATTCAGCTACGAATTTTACTATTTACATTAACGACATCTTTGTGCTCCGAATCCCCCAACGTTTCTACACCATTGTGAAATGTTCAGGTATGGTTATGTCGTGAAGATGAATACCAATTGCTACTAAAGTTTCTTTATTCTACTCACCAATATCACTCCGTTGATTCCTGAACTCTGAACTGTAGCTCCAAACCACTGGTAGCTCTTTTCATCAATTTGTTGCTGACTATAAATATTATTCCCTGCAATGAAAAATTGTTTAAAATGTCAGTACATTGTTTGTATTATTTGTGAGGAAATATTTATTTATTAATCCCTGTAATACATTGTCACTCAGTCCATTATAATATTAGAAATGTTTCAGTAATTTATTTGAAGGCAGATAATTCGAATAACCATATTCTAAACAACCTTCTGTAGGTAAATTTATAATACATTTACTATTCTACAATTATTATTTTAACCTCAATTCCTATATTTGGTTCTCGGGATTCAGAAACATCTTCATAGCCCAATATTCTTTTGTTATTGATTCTAGCAGAACAAACTCATTAAATGAACAGAAAGAACGGAACATGAGAATGCCTTTTTCCAAACTAATACAATCATATGGGCCCCACACACTAGCATACATGTTTGGCAAACATGTATGTCGAGACCCTTTTGACATACATGTTTGCCAGTG
>JAQIWE010000010.1:0-51782 GCA_034698565.1 Campodea plusiochaeta
AATATAATAACCTTTGATATTTAAATTAATATTGCGAGATTTGCCAAAATTCATTTGAATTAAATTATAATAATCTATCTTTTGTAGTCGCAGAAAATAACACTGAAATTTATTTCATCGAAAATTTATTAAGGTACGATCCCTGTCTGATGAATCCTTTGGCCTTACCATACTATTAGAATTTAGAATTCATATGAATGATTTCACAAAACCTACCAAATCGTAACGGCTGATTACAGAACTATATTTTCCATAACCATTGCAAATCTCCCTCATCCCCATCGATGCAAAAATCCTTCCAATTAACCATTTCTCTCACCGTGTGTGCAGTTACATCATCGAAATCTCACATTTCCGCAAGAGTAGCAAAAAGAGAGGTTAGAGACCTATCGCCAAGTAACATGCAAACTCCACACTTTTAATTCCCTCTTTATCCCACGCTCAAAGACCCCTTTACGATACCACGTGTGTTATTACTGTCAAAACTAAATTTAATAATGGGACCCCCGAAAACAATAGTTTTCAACCTCATTACGAAATCAATATATCGCGCATAAATCAATTTCCAGAGGAATACACAATATATATTCGTGGCTCTTTATTTGGTAATCCATCACATAATCAACAATGAGCTCATTGTTAGGATGCCCTTGCCAATAGCTGGTCACGTTTCCAGTGCTCTAACGATTGGGAGATATGTGTATCATCGTATTAGACTGACAGGGGGTGAAGTGTGTGGTCTCAAAAGTCAAGAGATGTTCATTTCAATACACTCAGCATCTCATGAGTCAATGAAGGGTGGATCGGACACGTCAAGACGAGAGGGGTGGTATATAACGGGAATCATTATAGGGAATTTATTTCATTTAAACCACTATTAAAATTCATTTTATACCTATTACCTGTTTGCACATATGTATAATTAATTATATTTATATGGAAGATTTAATAACAACTTTGTATTATATTAAATAGTATTCTTTTCACACATATTAAGTTTTCAGTACACAATAATAATATAGGAATATGCTAAATGACTAATATTAATTTGAAACTCATGTCAATACTTTTTATAAATAGTGAAGATAAAATAAATAAATAAATTAAATTAAAATAGTTGGGAACTTTAGGTATTTTACCTTTACTGTAGTTTGCAAGCCCTCCAATGCCTCTATGATGAAATTTCAACTTACCTAAAAAGAGAATAAGAAAAGGATGGTTAATTCATTGTAAAGCATAGCTCAATTAGTAAAGTTTCAATATAGCATTGATGAACTTATCAAATAAATTAGAAAAACGAAGCAATTAAAATTTTTCATATTTTCCAACAGTAACCCTTTCCTGGATCATAACTCAGAGAACCTTCATGAATTCATTCCGATCCTCAGGTGCAAAATCGCAAACCTTTTTATAAATTTATTTCTTTATTTTTATTTGTTATATATAGTTATCTAAAATCACGGTGCATGAAATGCAAGAGAACCTTTCCATTTTTATTAGTTTGTTAGAAAAATGCTGACAGCGGAGATGATTTACGAATACGGCTTCATTTCTGCTCGTCTGCGAATTAAAAACTCAGCATGGGGTCTGATGGTCAGTGCTATTGTTTTAGTTTATGTGAGAAATTTCACTTCTAAATAACAATATGACTTGAATTTATTTTGGTTTGCACTGTGCTGAAAGGGAAATAAACGCTGCAATTTATTAGCAACAACCGCAGACGCTGACAGTTGAAAATAAATTTACTTTCGTTAAATGTAGCTGTGGAAAAGATATATGTAAACGCAAAATGTATTCCTACGCAAATATGAACTAGCATTTTTTTTACAAGTTTTATTTTATTGTGGAGTCATAAATACATAAAATAATTGTGTTAGATTTTTTCATGTGATTATTAAAATTGTGAGTTAGTATGAATCCAAATGTTATGATCCAAACTGTAGTTTATTAAATACACATCACCTAAATGGTGCCTTAGTTCCATTTAGCTTATGTGTAACGTGGTGACTGAATTCCATTTTTTTTTTAAATACAGATAACTAAATCCGGAGATTTATAAAACTTCAAGCAGTTGAAAATACAACCTTACTTATAAGTCTAAATAATAAAAGAATAATAACACCCATTTTAATTCGAAATGTTACCATTTACAATTATAATATAAATCATTTTTCTGAATAAGTAACAATTAACAATTTCAGTGAACTGAAAGCCAATAGTTCACTGGTTAACAATAATTGACGTCCGTGTGCAAATATCAACTCTGTATATACTCCATATTATTTGTTTACTTCAATATTATAGCCTCGTGAAGTGATTTGAAAACCCGTTACAATATGGCTATTAATATTGACTAAAATAAATATCGAATCGATCAAAACGAAAATGAGTTTTTGAAGGAATTCGCCATTGTTTCGTCCATCACGAAAACTTTCATTAAAGATTGAAAATAAAAATCGATCTGAAACGGATATCGTTTCCGCTTCAATGCCGAGACGAGATTACATTTCCGTGGAGTAGAAATTAAACAAACAGTTAAATCTGATCATCGTTTAATTTATAATACAAATTATCAAAAAACAAAACATCCACATGGAAATCCGCTATACATGAATTGAAAATAATCCTAAGATGTAATAATAATTGCCCTAGGTTAAGGTAACAGGAAATATGAAACGTGAGCGATGCCAAGTAATTTGTTTACAACAAAATATCCACAGATAAAAAATATATATATTTCCTCTCTTTTTGGTATTTTTCGTTTGCGCATCAACTCGTGGGCATTGCAACGGTACCACCACCCGTAAGGTCAAGCAAAGAGTCAGAAAAACGGACTTCTGGAAATGACCCCCCTTCAAGGCTTACACGCAATCACATAATAATAAATTGAGTTAGTAGAGGTTTTATATGATTGTGTGGAATTCGTATTGTGTGCGTTACGGCTGTGGGTGGCTCAGTGAAGAGGGTCACAGGAAGGGATTGAAGGAAAAGGAGGATTTCATATTATTTAGATTACTTTCTCAGTTTCCGTAAAAAACAGAAAGTTCACAAAAAAATAAGGGAGAGAGATAAATTATAACTGAAAAGAAAATTAAAAGTGGGGATCAGATTTAAAATATTTCTCTTTCCAATACAAATGCATAAATATTAAGAAATTTGACAGTAGTTGCTTGTATGTCAGTAATCTCAGCTTCGTTAAGTTTCTATAACAAACAAAAAAAACTTAAAATGAATTTTCGTACAGAAGAAAGTAGTTAAGAAGAAATTATTATATATTTCCTCGTTAGTCTGTCAAACTATATAATAATTCCAACTCAAAATGTAGCAGTTTGAGAAATTTCATTAACTCCAAATCACATAAAACGGTTCATTTAACAAGAATAAAAAATAAATGTCTAAACCCTGTTAGCCAGCTGCTGTTCTCTTAATTATAAGAATATATCCCAGAAAAACAAGAGTGCCACGCCTAATCTGATATCCCTCATCCTTAATAGTTTATTACATAATAATTTAGTGGAAAATTCACTGAATTACCAATAAACGTGGAAAAGAAGCTGGGAAAATTTCTTAATTTGCCAAGGACGCCCATCATCAGCAGCATAAATTTGAGCATTAATCCATATAATATCACTATCCTAGAGTTTAGTGCTAAACTCTTTTTCATTTAATGGACTAGTTGAGAATCGAGTGTAAACCAGTAGGGACTATGAAACTCGTTATATTGAGCTGCCTGCAATGCTGCAATTCTTGTTATGTTGCATTTATGTTGTTTTACGTGTACTAGTGATTGAACGGAAAGGTTATGGAGCGAAAGCACGTTTTTACATTAATCAAATCTGCTACCGTCATTACTGATTATTAAATCAATTTAGAACGAATTAATCTCTCATGTGGAAGAAATCATGGGATTATGGGAGATAGGGAAATCTAATTCTCTTGTATTGATGTTTTCTTTTTTAAAGCATTAAGTTAATTATATCGACATGGTACCATTGCGGTAAACTCCTCTTTAACGCTTTTTATATTTCTCCAATATTATTTTATAAGTCAAAGTGACATTTGAGACATGGTTTTACTTTTGAGAAAACAAAGGAAAATAAACAGGAAATTGAAAACTCAAAACTCGAAAATGCAGAATTATTTGAACAAGCGGTTTCTCTATACAAATAAAATAATATTATTCATTCAAACCGTAAATTTTCTCTATATGCCACATGAAATGATGTATTATATCATTCAGCGATCCTAACAAAAAGAAGAGACATCAGCCACCAACGCATAATGGCAGCAACACTTGCTCTCAAATATCAGATTTATTTCTGACCAAAACAAGACCAGTTTGGTTGTCCTACGCACTGTCTCCGTTCAAATGTGACCCAGTCAACCACGAAGAGCAATTCAAGTTTCCGGCAGTCGTATACTATTAAAGCTCCACCGTCTAGGTGTCATAACAACCCACGGATCGTTGAGTGCATAGTTCCACTACATTCTATCGTAGCAACATTGTGTGGAGATGCAGAGAATAAATTATATCAACTACTCTTGACTTTCTGACTTTTACTGTAATCGAACTGTATACAGGGTGGCCCACAAAATGGGACACTTAGTTAAAATGTGATAAAATCTGAAATATTGACGATAGAAACTTGAAATAAAAAGTAAATAAAAGAGCATGATTTGTTATGGTATTTCTGAAAATATATGGTTTGATATTATTCCGTAATGTATTACGGCAGATTCGGCCTCCCATATAAAATAATTCGTGACATTGATAATAACGAAAATTTCAGAACGTCAATGCTTTTCTCAGTTTTTCAACATAAAAGTGGCAATACTTAAAGTAATATAAATTAATTATATTTTTGATAAAATCATTTCGGACACAATTTTTTTTTTTTCTTCATTTTTTACTACTCTCCGCCTTTTAATAATTACGCTTTACTATATTGTTGCAATGTACTATATTGAGAACTAGTAGAAAAGTAATTTTACTTAGGTAAAAAAAATACGGATGGCCATAAAACCATATACTTTCAGAAATATAACAAGACACACTATCATATGCATTTGATTTCATCTTTCTATCTTCAATATTTCAGAAGTTATCCTATTATAAAAATGAAGTGTACCATTTTTTTTTAGCCACCCCGTCTATATGTTAAATACTGAAATGATTTTCACTTTTTTTTCAGTCATTGCAATTACTTTGCAAAACAATTTATTTTCGCTTATTTTTCTCAGAAATAATTAAATAAATTTTGCTCCATATTATTGTGGAGGTACAGTTAGGAACTTTTTACATGCTTTTCATTCCTGTCACATCTCGAAAGCGCAACTCATAGTTTTAATTACCAGAACAGACGGTCCACTTTGACCATCTGATCCCGGAAGATAATCAGATCAGAGATAAGACTTTGACTGATTGATTGATCATCAAACAGATTAGAAGTCTATCATGTCACTTTTAAGTAAATCTTACTGGAAAGTCTTAGAATTAAAATTACTACAGTCATTTCTCTAAATTTATGCATTTCTTCAGTATAGTTGCAAATCAAAACCAGCAGCGGCAAGTATAAAAACTTTTATTCGATCGAGCCTACCACAACAACTTTGCATTCCATGTTCTCTAAAAGCTAATAATCGTCTCTGAATTGTCTCATTACATATGAAGTAGAAGGAAGCAAACGACATTCGGTGAGTTGTTTTGGCGCCATGGAGGGTGGGAGCATCTTCCTTGCAATTAGGTATATCGAAGAAGTATGATTTCATGATCGCTCTTACGATTGCGTGGATGCTGCAACACATGGAAACGAATAGCGGGATGTACAACACGATTTTTACGTAACAGGGTGATTACAACAAAATAATTTGTTTTTTTGCACTGACCATGTTGGATTTTTTGTCAATGTGTAACTGTTCTAGTACAAAATTTAAATTGTTGACATGTCACATGTGACAGGAATTTTAAAGGTCAGTAGGAAGAAATATATCCATATGACAGGTATATCAAACCCCGTGTAATAAATGCACCGAAATAATGATTTTATAGTAATTTTACATAACTATATTATAAGGAGTTGGAAGCAAGATATTCAGATCTATCCTAGATGGAACAAGCTTTTTAGAGACAGTCAATACAATTTTCCTTGTCATTTTTATTAATTTATTTTACCCTGTTAATTTTTACTAAAAGATTAACATCTACAATATCAAATCATCAGATTAAAAAGTGACTTTACCCCTACATTCATTCATTTCTTCGAATTGGTCCAATCCCTTGCTCAACGTTCCATTAAAGTTATTTTCACACCAGTATTGAATGAAGTGCATCACATTTTTCCCATTGTGTAAGTGTTGCAGTTGCAAGGTATATAATCAAACTGTATCAAGTGTAGAATTACGTTAAACCAATATCCCATAGATTATAACAGTAACTGCAATACTACAGCGTCCGTTGCATGAGAACAGCATACCACAATGTCACATGCTCGCCAGCACTGTCTTCAAACATACCGCAGTATCACCACAGACCCCAATAATCAACCGTTAGTCTCACAAATCTCAAAAAGCATGGAATAATAATAATAGCAGCTATTACTCTCCAGACGACGACAGACCAAGTCACCAGGTCACTTTTTGTATTATGATAAGCCAGAACCAATTCACCACCTTACACTGCTGAATATGTAAGTGATGCTAACGGAGAACACATTTTGCAATTTAAATTAGCTGCAATGCACCCTGTCATCACATTAATACTATGCAGCAGTAAGGTGCCTTAGGTGCAGAGCAATGAAGTCATCTCGAAGGAAATTGAGGAACTTCTTGAAAAATAATTATATTCAAAAGGATTATTATGAATGGCATCAAACGAAATATTTCAGAATTTACTTTTGTAAATATATTTGACGACTCACAACGTCATAGAAGAAATATTGCGATTGAAGGAAATAAGTGTGATGTTTCTATGTGTGTGGAGCTGATGTTTTACTGAATACAAGACAATAGATTCATTTACTAAATGATGATTTCTCTCATTCGGTGGGAACATTGTTCTCAGTAACAGCCCTTACTCAACATGAGAACGAAAAACGAAAATTCTATTGAATTAAAATATAAATATTTTAGAGTCTTATTCAAATAAATGTTTCATACCGAACCAGAACGGAAATATATCAAACCGATGACATTCTAATGGCCGACAAATATGACATAATGCTTTATAGCACATCCTATAACCGATTTCCATGAATCTTCAACCTCACAAATTGAACCACTTCTCACTATAATTCACAGATAAGTGCGAAATATGTTTCATCAGCACACAATAGCCAACATGTCCTTACATGATAATGATCTGCTCAATTAACAGCAACGAACATTCCATTACAGACTTTATGGGATAGTTCAGACTTTTATGCACAAATACCCGTTACAACAGATAGGTCTATAGGTAACTAGACCACAGACATGCTATAACGATATTGTATAATACTGTTACTTACTGCTAATTAAAGACATCCGCAGATTTATTGATAAATAAAGTGGTATAATTTTTCACGTGCTTATTTATCTGGAAAGAAATTGTGCTAATAGGTGTAGAATAAGCAAAATGTAACATTTAAAATCAAATCCTGTGCCCTCAGTCCAGCGTTTATGGTTACAATTTTATTGAGGAAATGGCTGTTTGTCATCGTTAAAAAAATTAGTGGCAGTAAATTAATTATGCATTTCTTCAGACACTTTATGGCCATAAAGAAGTAAACATGTATAACTTGTTAATTACTGAAAGAACCTGCATTCATTCAAATATTTGCATTATGGAAACCTTTACATATAAATAACATCTAATAACCTGTGAAGAAAATCACAAAGTATTTTAATAAAAAAAAAACTCGTCTTGGTGACATGAATTATTCCTATAACCTAAACTGTCTTATACTAATGCTTATTTCTGATGTGTTAATATAAAGTAATGTAAGATACAAATTTCCCTTGAATAACCTTTCTTGGTCACTGTGAATTCGAATTTCTTTTCAAACAACACAAAAAGGAGTTCTTGAAACTGGCAGTGGTTTTTTCGAATGAAGCCATCCGAAGTTATTTATACACAATTCCAGTACTTCCGGTTTTCCGTATTGCCTTGCCAGATGAGTTGTCGAGTGTGTATATTATATTTTTAAGTGCAGACCAGTTCTTACAATTGTACATATAACAAGCTGTGTTTGGAATGCGTGAAAACAGACAACAATGTAGATGCTTACGAAAGCGTGATGATATATTTGAACGATTTAGAATTAGCCCCAACGCAGCAGCACCCGGCAGACGTCCCCCAAAGGCTATTTCATTCATTTTCATGTAATTCATTGAGAACAGGTATAATTAAATTCATGATTGACTTTACATGAAAACCAACACCAGACCACCGAGAAACGTGACTTCCGTTTTGGATTAAAATTGATCCCAAATCCAGTAAATGATATACAATGAACTCGTTCGCTCTTCAAAAGCGAGAAAAAGAGCAGAAAGGATTTTATATATCATCGTTCGCGCTTCAAAAAATGCAAATAGAGTTTTTCAGGGTCCGATGACACAGGACAAAGACTCATTTCTACAAACTCCCCCGTTGCTGATGTATAAGATCGAAATATTTTCATTTCCTATACCAACAATCAGGAAGTGTCTCTCCAATGGAAATAAATTATTATAATTTTATTGGATGATTCGCAAACTTTTTTTTCGTTGCTCTTCTCAATTTCTCCCCGTGATATTTGATTCGTGAAGGTGTGTCCTCTGAGTAAATTATACGGCCCCATTCCTCAGCCGTCAAGTAAATTAGGTCTAATATTACATTTAATGAACATTGCGGAGGGTGCGGGCTTTTTAATTAAAATCTCTGTAATTTCGCAGCGAAAGTGGCGAGGATTATTAATCATGGTGCGAGGGAATATAAATTTTAAAAAGGTGTAAAAACAGTAGGTCCTCCGTAAGTAAGAAACGAGTATTATCACATGCTAAATAATTTATGTACTTATCAACTTTTTTATTTTCGAATTAAACCGTAGCAAAAAGAACTTGTTTCAATTTGCTGATATAATTACATCGAGAAAGAGGCACATTGATAATTTTACAAAGCAATTGATTGAAAATGACATTGATTATATTACAACTGAGTAAAACAAGGACGTGCTTTCAGTTTGTTATTTTTCCTGGGAAATTTCGACCATGTTTACCACAATATTTTACATGTTACTTTGTAAAATGCAACATTGAATGTACGGACCACACGCCGAGAGCTTTTCCCAGCACTGATAAATGCATGAAAATGGTATATGAAGTGCTATAATGAAATTGCTTTTGTGTTTTGCGGTTTATAAGTTCTGTTTCGTCCTGGGAAAAATCACCAAGCAAAGCTACATGAAGTGATTTTTGCACTCCTCCCTGTGAAAAAATGTCCTCTTGCACTACCTCATGCAACCATAACACTTACTTCATACTTCTATGTAGTAAAGGGAAGAAATGTTATCATATAACATTTTCTTGTAACCGTAATTATATATTTATAAATTAAAAATAACCGTTTTAATACTATTAACAAACATCTTTAAAAATTTGAGAGATATGCCACATTTCAACAATGTTATAAGTTTAAAACGTATTCTTTATATGATTTAAAAAAAAAATTCAATTTTTTCTCTTCAATATTTTTGTATGCTCCTAAGTTCCTTTCAACATTCCCTTTGTATGTTAAAATATTCGCCGTGGGGCAATTATTGGAAGTACCGATCGAGAGGCAATATGAAGATATAGGGTCACGTATGCAACCTTGGTGACTTGGAAGGTCACAAGACCAGAAGCATTATATGTAAATAGTATCCCGAAGTAATAAAAAGCCGTTACATTAGCACGCTACCTCTGTTTAAACATAACTTATGATGAACACAGCTGGTGAAATTGGAAGTTTTGAAAATATTACAATTCCAGAGGATTTTTTGTTTATGCTTTTATATCCTCAAGCATTATTTGTTTCTTTCTCCCTCTGTAGCAAGTTAAAACTGTTATTCGACAAGTAGAATAATATTTTTAGAGTAGATGGTTGGTATAGATATTTTCTTTAAAATCTTTTTAAATACTTTTGAATTGTTTTAATTTCAGACCAAGTGAATCTAAGAAGGAAATTTATTTTCTGTTCAAGCTTAATTACAGCTGAAAGAACGAAATATTTTTCATGGTGAATCGCCGGCTGAATCTTAATGATTTTAATGAACTTTGATAGTTTCAAACGTATTCTTTCGTTCACAAAAAATGTGAAAAATAAAAGTTATTTCTTTCGAACTTAGTAGAGTAATAAAGTCTCATCAAGGGATAATACTTGTCGAAAAAGAATGTGCTCATGGAACTTTAACCATACTACACCGCCTTCAAAGGTAGGACATATGTCGAAGGTCATGCAGCCAAAGTGAATTCTAAATATCCCGCCAAAAAGTCGCTAACTCCATCAAATGAAAAAAAAATCCGGATTTGACCATTCCCATCCCAGGACGTCTGCCGAATTCTAAAGCCTTTCAACATTTATATAAAATATAAAATCCCGCGTTTAAATGTTTCCACCTATTAATTCTGAAAAGAAGACATTTTGTATTTTGCATAATAGTTTACAAACATACTTCGCTTGCTTTAACAACGAAACATACAACATTACAACCATTACCGAATACCTTCCTGGTTAAAGAAAAAAACCGGAATCGCGTAGAAAATGATATAACACAACAATGAAACGAGAAGTGAAAAAATAGCTTGGATATGTACTTGAGCCTCACGAGTTGCTGATGAAATTATACACAAATTCTAAAATGTCGCCAGTCACGATGCTTCTTTTCAAAACGGAACACCGAAAAATAGTTATTTTTTCCGCTCACAATATATCTCTCAGAATATAGGGATGTTGCTTGTATATGGCATTTGCAGGTTTATAAAAAGAAATGTATACAAGACAGTCACTCGTTATAATAGCACTCGATACTACAAAGGACTTGCAATTTCGCTAGTGATAATGTCCCAAAACATGGAATTTTATTGCGTAATAATCATATCAACGACCGATTTACATTTTTTATATCACTTGATTTGAAATAATTGCATTTTTACGTTGAATAATAGTAATGTACAAGAAGGAACTTGGAATAGCTTTGTGTACGTGGGCACCCACTGCCTTTTTGAATTGGAGAGAAAAAAATATAGACTGATGTCATTCTAAATTTCAAATAGAAATGAGAAGTGAAAATTATTAATTGAAATACAGTAACTTGTTATGAAATCCATGCTAAGTATTTTGTAACTGTTTCTTATAAATTCATCACTAAATATGCAAAGCAAAAAATATTCAATTTCGTGAAGAACCAGACAAGTAACAATCTTGAAAGGTTGATAACTTTGTTTTATACTGTTATAATATAACATTATGTGCCATTTTGAATAACCTTGCCGTATTATTACGTGAATGGGTTAGTGGATATGAACCCTGGGTGGTATGGGTTGTTACTAGCAAGAGAAGCGCTTAGGTTGCATAACCATTGAGGATACGGTGGAGGATTTGAAATTAATATATTGATTCCCAAATGAAGTGAAGGAAATATGTGGGAAGAAGAATATTGGGGTAATTATATGATTTCATTTAAATTCTACTAATGATTCGATTAGGGATGGTTTAAAACCTAGTGTAATAATTCCTTATAACAACAAGGTGTAGAAACCACTTTTCACGAAAAAAGGATTACCAGAATTTGATAACTACAAGATTGTGTATCACTGTCAATCCGTAATTAAATCTGTAAATTCTATTTACAGTTTACTAGTATTGTATACGATATAGAGGTGTGGCAGTCTCACTTCCTTGCTTTTTCAATTTTTAACAGAAATTAGATGAATTGATATTCCATAACAATAATAATATTGATAAAAGTGACATTAAAATTCTACTGTTACTCCTAAACTAAGAGAACATCCAATGAAGAATTCCGATGACTTGCTGTGCACTCCACTTCCTCACTGTTACATAATTATTATAGCCTGCTATAATTTAACGCCATTTTCGTACGCTCTAATCTCAGCACGTCTCCAACGCGTCGATATAAAAAAAATCGCAAGGAGAAAAAAAAAACAATGGGCCCTTGTTTGTTTTTGGTTTTGAGGCACTATCTTCATCATGCAGGCATTCCTTTCGCCTTCATGGTTATCGCATTTTCATTGTTGAAAATTCCCCTTCCCAACACCTAATTCGATCTTACAACGTGATTCTACTTCCTAATAGCTACCAAAGTTATTACTGGATTAGAGTAATGCTGCTGTTTGCGGAATTTGAAAAATAAAGGAATTTGTATTTTGGTCTGTGATGACCCGATGGTATATTAACACGTCTTTCGTTATTGGGCCGGAACGGTTTGCCGATAAACAGTTGTAAATAGTATTATTATCATTGGTGTAATTTTATTTAGATGTTTTGTGCGGTTCCACGTTTCTTGTTTCCACGCTGAATAACTATGCGAAATGGAGTAAGAGTATAATTATATAATACCAGGTGGGATATATTCCGAGTCGGTCAAGTAGGACTTGGTGTAAAATGAGAGCTTTAGGGAATTCGCATTCAGCTCATGCTTTGATTTTGATTTTTGGAAACCCATTGATCCCAACATTACTGTTTGCTCTTATATTATACGAAGTTTCCATACTACTGAACGAATGCAGAGTCGAAGGTAAACATTAAAAAAAAATGTTAAAGAATGTCTAGGGAAGGTGTTATAATTCTAGAGCATAATTAAAGTCATTCAATATAAGTTTTCCCCTATTATGACATAATAATTTCGGGGAAGAAATCCTGATAATTGCCAAAAACCAAAGTAAATAATGGACCTTGCCAATTCCGGTTCTATTTGACAGGCTCTCCCAAACTTGCACTTTACGCTAATTTCACCCTTTTTGCGAATACATCCATTAAAGCCAAAGACAATTTAAACGTGAAAAACATCATCGCTACCTATTCCATTAACAACAAAGTAAAATATTTTGATGTTAAGTCTCATCAAATAAAAAAACTGACTAGGAAGTTGAACAATAGCATCGATATTCGTGGTGTTATTCCCTCCCGTTGCGAGCCCTGTGGCGCTGATTGCGGTGATGGCAATGACTCCCGCGTATTTCCATTGTAATCTTGTTAGCGCCCGCTGGAGTCAAATCATACCGAGTCCTTGCACCAAATAAAAACATGTCGGTTCCTATTAATAGTATAATTTATTCGTTTCTTCCTACTGTCAGCCAGGTGTAAAAAAAAATAGCGTGTAAAGTTCCCGAAAGAAATTCTACTTCTAAAAAAATATTGTGTTATTGATGCTGATGCTCGATAATTATTTTTCTCGTAAACTGGATTACTAAATGTCCAGTAAGTAGTAACTTTTCTGAAATGCATTGAAAGAAGTTAAATTGAAAAAAATTGAAATAGTTTTACGTTAAACTATTTTTAACATCATTATTAATTTCCATTTATGTTTCCTACAGAACCTATTTACTTCAAAATAAAATACGCTATTAGTCTATATTTCTAAAGAGTTTAACACTTGTGGATTATCCTAGAGAAGTTACTATCTATACAGTAACAAATTTATTATAAATTTATTTATTAGAATACACGATGAAAATACAATTATTTATGGTAAAATAAATCGAAAGGGAAGAATAATTCATATGGAAAAATCTGATATTAATTTTATAAGAGTTTGAAGTGTCAATGTCAATATTATTTGTGTTAAACATATTCGAAAATCGGTTTCTTCTTTACCCAAAGTGCAAGATATGTCATTTCTTATTAAAGATGTAATTTCTCATCGTCTTCCTTTCTTCATGTCTTCCCCTCCTCCTTCTTCCGTTTGCTTTTGATGAGCAATTATTGCAATTATTAAAGTGAAAACTTACAACCTTCTTTCACAAATCGTGGAAAGGAAGAAGTTGCAAAAAAAATGCATTTTCTGACGAAAGGGAAATGTAGAAAGAAAAAAACAAGTTAAAGGGAAAAGAAGAAGAACAAATAACATTTTTTATGATTTCTTGTGGTCGCAGTCATTGCACTATCGAAGGTATCGTTGCTGTTTGGAGAGTCAATATTTGATTGAAATACAAGTACTTGTTTGATCACAACATGGAAGTGGAAGATTTTAAGAAAGGCAAATAACTTAAAACTTTTGAGTATGGATCCGCATTGCAGCAGATATACAGTAATTTTTGCTTTGCATTTTGATCATGAAAATAATCAATCTCTAATATTAATAATAGAAACTAAGAAGGAACAAATTTTGTTGTCTATAGTCTCAGAGCTGTATCAAATGCTTTAGTTTTAACAATTTAAAATAACAAATGACCACTAATATAATTATGATGTGCACCCCCCACGAAGTTCGTACCCTACATAAGAATTTATCGTAATTTCATTAATAGACGTAACTTGCAGAAATTCATAATCTCCATCTGTCGTTATTTCTTCACAGTATAAACTTTAAAAATTCAATGTTACTTTTTTAAGAACTAAAAAAAGAACAGAGAATGGAAGAATTCTTACTGTGTTCCTCCAAGCAAAACCCTCCTCAACCCCCTCCTTCAAAACCACGTGTTGTACCCTTCCTGTGGTTTCACTGCACCATCCACTCATCAACACCCCACCTCATAATCAATTGATACACCCCCACCACCCTCACCCTTATAAGTTCATTTCAATAAATCCTACTTTTCACTTTCATTGGGGTTTCTTTTCTATATACTGCTGTGATCTGAGGTCAGTGTACACCCCTGAGGAAACTCATGGAATTATGAACATCGAATAATGAAATGAGCCTGAGAACTCTACTCTAATTACCATGACTGCTAGGATGGAATTTAATTGGAATTATTATTAAATTAGTTGTATAAACGTGCACGGAAGAAAAGAGGAAGAACAATATGGTTGGATTGAAAAGGAGGAAGTACAAAAAACATATATGATGGACGATTCTTGTTGTTGGATTTATCACTTTCTGTAAATGGTTTCAGCGTTCATTTTGTTGAGAAATGAAATTGAAATTTTCGACCAATGAAGCTTGTTCGGGTCCTCTAATGGTCTAATGTACTGTCGAAAACAACAAAGAATAAAGGAATTCGTTAAAAAAAATATTCTTTTCATTTTTTTTTTTTTTTTTTTTTTACTTCTTTTACTGATCAGTTTTCTAGTGCTCTGAGCCAAACCATTGAATAGTTTAACTATTTTCCAAAAATAACTGAATTCCTCTTATAAATCATCGCAGCACCGAAAAATCAGATGTTCTATCTCTATTGAAAACTTTTTGAAACTTTTTTGTACCAGGGTAAAAACAAAACTCCCGTTGTGAGATAATTCCTTTAATCTTGAAATTCCTGGAAAATCCCTCTAAATTTGTTCAAATGGAGTTCCGTGACTATAGGGAGTGAATGAAAACTGGCAATCATCACTAACAGATTCCTGTTCGACCACAACATATCTTACCAGCAGACTCACAAAACATATGTTATTACGTAACAAGCTATAGGATCACAAGAAACAAAAAATATAAAAATTCTCTGTTGATTCTATCGATCATGACTATTATCAACATCGGTGGAATTGCAGAGTCCGGTTTTATTCCTATCGAAAACTGTTCGTTTCCTCGAGCTAATTACTGCTGCACGCGATGTTGTATCGGTGGAAAAGCATTGCTTTCCGTAACTCATTATGCAATGAAGGTTTATTGCTACTTGAAAGTTTCCATTCATTGCGAATCTGATAAAGAAAGTGATATTTCCAACTCTCAAGTGGAAGGTAATTAAAATTGTCAGAAACGAAACTGTTATGTCGTTGTAAATTTATTAACAACATTAATAATAAGAATTTTTCTTATGTTGAAACTTCTTTTCTTAATGGAAGATTTATTGGTTTTAAATTCCTACAATATGTTGAAAGGGTTGAGAAATATATAATTATGATACATTATACGTAACATGAGCAGTAGACAATTACAGTTTGTTGAAAAGACATTTAGTTATACATCAGTACAAGTATAAATCAAAATTATTATATTGGTCTTTAGAGATAAATTCGTTCTCTGTAACGTAAAAAAATAATCGAAGCACAATCAACTGCTCTTTGTCAATCATAATATTCAGCATGCTGGTTTCTTAAGAAGACTATAATATGATAGACAGATTTCAATAAATGCTTATCGAGCATAAGACTGGCAACTGACAGTAAACTTTGCATCTCACTTATATAGAGGTTATTTTCCTATTGCCCCTGCACATTATGTTCTCCTGCATTACACGAGGAGTTGGTTATACTATTTTATTACGTGAAATAAAGTTTTCGCATATGCAAATTCATGGGCTGTCTGGTCGTCTCTACGAAAGCACGACTTTCCTTGACATTGTACAGCCACATACACATGCAACGTGTTCCAGACGTTAAAGTTTTACGCATGGTGAAGAGTATACGTAAATATGAATTGTGTGTAGCAGGTGGTGAGATGGGAATATGCAGTTAGATGATGCTTACAAGATGTCCCACGTTAAAGAAAAATTAAAAAAATATATATTAATATTCTGAAAGAAAACTGAGACAACTCCCTCTGTTCATTTTAGCAAGTACCACATTTGAAACTGATAATCCTATTGTATTAGATACTAGTATAATAATATCTCATCATACACTGAAGGATTTCATGGATTCATAATCTCTCCATGGTTTATATTTTTCCATATCTGGACACTTCAATGACGCCTTTGACAATATAGAAAACCAGAATTATCAGCATCAACATTATAGTACAATACCTAAATACATACGAAATCATAATATTTTCGAATCCACGATCTATAAAACCGACACACAATTTTCTGAATACCATCACAATCGAAGCATTCTTAACTTCCAGTTCTCACTATAATAGTTTGAACAGTTTATTTTTATGACTTCCTTTCCTACCGCCACACACCATATAATTCATAACGTGTAAAGCTGATAGATAATGTTATACAAAATGAAAAATAACTTAATAAATTTTCTCTAGTCGAATGTGAATTTTCTCCCCTAATTCCCTCATTACGGCACCACATCAATACATAATAACTCCCCAGGTAATAACAATAATAATAATCCTTGGTCAGCAGATTTTCCCATCGCGGCATCAACAAACCTCGCCATGTTATATAAAAGGTAATGATATGTTGCCTAATTAATGATTCAACGCAAATCAACCTGTCACAAGCATAATACTTATTTCCTTTACTTTTAACACGGACAATGACAGACGGACATCCAGAAGCCATTGACACTATGGGCCCTTTTTTATCACGTGCCGGCCCTCATTAAGAAGTGGCATAAGTATGATTAGGTAGTTCCCTTATTTCATACATTGAAGATGTGATTTTAGTTTCATTACATACTAAAATAAATATTGGCGGTAATTAAATATCTCTGGAAATTCCTAACAAACATGAAGATCAGAAACATAGGTCAAAGTTTAAATAATGTTCCTTGTTATTTGTTTTAAAATAATCTGTCTTTCTGTTTCTTGGTAACAAACAAAATTATTTTCCCTTTTAAATATATTGCAATGAAATATATAATTCGAACTGTGCATAAGATTTGACATGGAAGTTTTAGATAATTTGCATACTCATGCTTCGTAGGTGAAAAATGTAAGAAAATATTTTCAAAATACTGATACCGAAACGAAATCTATACTACATCACATTTCCTATCATAAAATGGGAATATTTTTAATATTAAAAAATTGATATTCTGTAATTATTTCCAGTAAACCCTTAATTAAAGTTCGCACAACCCCTCTCCCAATAAAACGAGTTTTACGCCACTGAACATCATCCATCTTTTGTATTCGTCTTGTAATGCAATTTGAAAATGAATGTCTATTTACATTCTCTATTGCTATTTTTGTTCATGTTCATTGTTCAATAGCTTTTACTCCGGTACTAATTAACTGTCACTCTTTATTTGTACCGCTACTACTTACTATACACAGTGATAGAATAGTTTCGATTATTATTATTATTTGTTGGAATAGCAGGAACTATAAATTGTTTGTCCTGTGATAATCTGTTTCCGTATAAGATATCATTTAGGTTCTATTAAGTTTCAAATTAAAGTCGTAAAAAAGACATCAGTTTGCAATTTGAGTCCATTAGTGAATTGACTGGTTTTAGGTAATAAAGAAAGCGAATAAACATTTTGGATGTAACTGACGCATGAGAGAAGACCGCACACTTTAAACCCGGAGCATTAAATTAATTCTAATGATTCCATGATTGTTCAGATTTGAAGTTGCTATAAAAACAGAGAAGTAAAAAATAGTATTACATTTCTATAGATTGTTCAAAGTGGAACTCGTTGTATTTTGAAAACTACGAAAATTCTATAACTTAAAGTCGAACTATCGAATGTTATATTTCTCCCTAGACGTTATTATATGTAAGATATTAAAACGAGGATTAAGTCCATTTGAAGTAAAAAAATTCCCTTATTTTCTTCATGTAAGGGGGTCAGAAAACACATTTAATTTATGCCTAATATTCTCGTTGAGAACCACTTATTTAACACCATCCTCTATGGTTTTGCGGTACCATCACATTCTGAAGGTCAAAAACTATAAGGCGAGGAAACATTTACGGGGAAGATGTACAAAATGCTACTTGAAAAAAAAAAATGATATTTCCACACAGCATATTGTATTTTTCACGGCTAATTACAAAATCTAATTATTAAAGCTTCTTCAATAAAATTCGCTCTCGTTCTTTTCTCCTCCATTTTCCATTGGACCCCACGATTCGGGAGGGGCCTTCAACTGATTTAGTGGGCATTCGATCCATAACCAATCGATTGCAGTATATCATATTCCCCTCTCAAACTCGTTATTAATCGCTGGACATGCTTCAATGATCTTAATTCATCTCTGCTCCGTTACAGAATTACAAACAAGATAAAAGTCTTGCTGGACAATGGGAGAGTCAGGACATTAAATAGTTATGTAATCTTTTCCTTGTATTGTCTGCTATTGCGGACTAAAGTTGGTTTTAATAATAAAAAGATATTATTCCAGTTTATTTATTATGTGATGAAAGTTATTTAATGTGCGGTAGATCCGTTACAACTACTGATGATAGCAAGTGTTTTAATAGTCTATTATGTCGTCTGGGAGTACGTAAAATGGGATACAAATGAAGTTGAAAAACTTGAATTTTAATTTCTAACACTTGTAAATGAACCTCTTATAATAGGTTCCCTGCTGGCATGGTGAAATTTTAGCACCTATTACAACAAGCAAACGCTTTTATAGATACTAATTAAATATTAAAAAGTTATAATTTACATATTACAGTTAGATAATAAAATAATTCTTTAAAATTTTATATAAAAAAGAAGTGTTACAAATTGACGCTAACTAATTATTTATTAAGTTATGGAAATATTGAGGGTAATTGCAATAGAATATGACAGTATGAGTACGCTTATACTACCTAATACGGTAATAATACCAAATAATTTTAACAGTAAACTTTTGCAATCAAAAACTCTTATCTAGTTGCAAAGTCAAAGGCCAATGGGAGAAGCAACACATCAGCTTTTTGAACTTTATTTTTTGTTTTCATTCTCATTTATCAGGACGACTTGACTTGAAACTGACAAGATACAGAAATCATTTGTTCCACCTACTTTTAAGAAATAATGAAATTATGGATGAAAACTCGACAACATAACACCACGATTTCCACATGATTACTGAAATATCTTCGACATATTCCCCACGACAAGTAATACTTTACACTTAATAACAGCTCGGTATATATTATCAAAGACCTGTTTCTTATCCAATTAGTACTTTCCACTTGGTTATAAAAATCAAACAAGAAAAAAAAAATCATTGTTCGCGCATGTCATCAATAAAATATTTGTAAATTTCCACAATATTAACTTGTTTGGTGAATAGGTTAAATTTTTACAACACAGTATTATAAAAACAGGATAGTTGAATCACACTTTGAAGGTATCAAGTAATAAAAAATGTTAAAATCAACGCGGAAGCATGTAAGTAAATAGAAACAATATTTCTTTCGTTGTGGTCAATGCTCAAAACTGGCCGCTTAGAGGTTGTAACGGGGCGAGTGCAACATTAGATAAAATTATAAAGGTATAATCATCAGAAATGAGTAACTGTTAAGTCAACCCTGACCTCAAAAGTACACTCCTTCGCAGATTTACCCATAATGTTGTATAATATCAGTCAGTAAGTTTAACGCTTGGATCGCGCAGGATTCTAGTTATTATTTGCAATGATGTTTGCGATGAAAAGTGTTTTGTCTTATACCGTTCATCGTGTTTGCATACATCAGTTAGAACATCAGAAAAAATCATTCTTTATCAGGAAGTACATGCGGATTTAAATCAAACGAGATGTAGTCTAATGATTTCGAAACTGTTACAACACATAATAATAAATCCATCAGTTTAATCATCTAATAATTATAATTATATCCTATTACAAGTAATTTATTTAGATTCCTTATTTTTTTTTATTTAATTGCACACTTAATGTCAACTAATTTTTCGTTAATATTTTGTCACCGGTGTAATGAAGAACTGCAATGTGAAATTCTTGTTTCTTTCGATACAAGATTTCGAAGTCAATATGCAAATCACAAAGGAATTTCATTACTTTTGACAATATTCACTCCACCTTCGCATGCAATCATCACGTAAACTATAAACATGTCGACAAAACACAACTTTTTAAACGGCATAAACCACATGAAGGCCATATTGAACACTGCAGCTGGACAGCAAGTGGATATGTTCTGCAAAGTGTCATCTCCATCTCATTGCGAATGCGTCGCAGGTAGCCAGCAGTACTAATAACTGTATTGGTATAACCAAGCGACAGGGTCAGGGAGTGGACTGACCACAATCCCAGTCACACGGTTATTTCAATGTGAGAAAGCTTATCATGATGATGATGACAGGTTTTGCTTTATTTCGTGGTTCAGCTTACTGACCTAATGCTCAAGAAAGAGCTGCTTTAGAAGATTGTCGAAATCAAAATGTTTTTAACAAAGAAAATAAGAATAGAAATGATTCAGTGAAATTCTAGTGGAGTATATCAAAATATCAGCAAATTGTTCGCAGGAATTTTGTTTTTATGTATTACTGCAAAAACATCATAGATTTTTTTTATATTTTATAAAATAAGTTTGAATAAGAAAATCGTGTTGATATAATTTTTGCAGAAACAGATAGAAAAAATATATTGCTGCGATACCATACTCCCTATTAATAATCTATTCAAATTCTAGATAGTCCAAATAATTGTAAAACGTTATATTGTTTTAATAAGATATAAAAGTATTAAATAAACGTGCCTATGTATCAGTCACGTTCATTTTAAAACCAGCTTTAACAAAATCAAACATGTTTGATATTTACCCAATACTTATAAAAACAGGATTTCCTTAAAATATTCCCGAAATATACTTGTTATGTTTACGGAAGTATCATCACTGTAATTATGCAAAGGGAGGAAAAACTGGAAGCAGTAATATACATAAAATATTTTTTCCGGTTCGCGTACGATCGCAAAAAGATTATTCTTATGTTTATTTTATTCTACATTCCCTACAATTACCGCTAATAAAAGCTTTGTTTAATGAATTCTGCTGAAATTCCACTTATTGAGGTATTATTTATGTACTCACTTTTGCAGTTTTTTCTGTTGGACAACGAACACCTTGCGAATATTTTATTGCTAATATTTTCATGGCTTTCTATATGAACGCTTTTAGAGGTAAGCTAAGCATACAAATTGCAAACTTAACATTCAAAACACACAATGTTATGTAATCTTTGTAAAGGTAAAAACATATTTGCTGAGTTTACCTAATGCATAGCAAGTTCAAGTAAACAATAATTTTAATCATTTTTCAACTTAATTATTTTTCTCCTCCAATTTCATCAGAACTTGTACGCCGTTATCTAATAACCTCCCCATCATTTTCATATGTTTATACTCCGTGGTTGGAGGGAGTGCGCGAGTCAAAGGTGAAGAGCCGTCCTGGAGCTATATCATAACCCACAAATCATCACTTTTACACCACTAGATAATTTTCACAACAAATTGTTTAAAAAAATATGCGAACCAACTCGAAAAACGGGATTATATATCGACTGTCATCTTCCATCCAAATGAATGGAACATTAAATTACGATCAATTAAACTATTTATGAAGTATTATATTCAGGTTGAGGATAATTTAGAGAAATTCAATACAATATTCCGTTAGTGAAAATGAACGGACGGTTAGATTAAAGAATTGTCCTTTTGTTTTTGCTGCTTCTCACGCGTCAGGTCAGAATTGTGATGACAGAACAGTGAAGCAATTGAGGAGCAAAGAAATAAAGTAATAGAATGTAAACGGTTGATTATAGTGGTATCGTGTTGAGGAGTATGAACGAAGGTATATTATACGGAAGTACAAACTCTCCTCTAAGAAGTGACCTGACAAATTTATTGCTGGCGACATAATTTTGTTTTGTTTCAGAAAAGAAGTAATATGTGTGAGATTTTACAGTAGGTAAAGTTATTTCACGTAGGGCGACTTGCCCTACTATCAACTTTCGATCGATGGTATTCCTTTGTGGTGCATTAAATGACAATTGATCACTAAAACTTTATTTTCTAGAAGTATGCAGTAAATTAAATGTATAAACATATTATCGATATTTTCTAATAATAATCCTTATCTGCATTTAACTATAAATGCTATATTTACCAAATATCGATTTTAAATTGCAAATACAAGTAAATACATGATAGAAAAAAATAATATTTTAGTGATACTATAAAATTTATTATTGTGCAAGTTTCCATTAAACTCAACAATAAATATATTTATATTTACACTCAATAGTGGCAAATAAAATCGAATATTTAAATTCCAAATTAAGAAAGTAACATCAATTCTAGTAAAATCGTGAAATAATCAGAAAACTTAATTACTCTACAACATAAAAATCTCTAATTCTCAACCCCTTAACTGCCTTCAACACTCTTCACTTCTTAAACCAACATTCTACTAACCTATTACACGATACATTGATCATCATATTCTCCCAATATTATAAAGTTATAATTCATTGATATCTCCATCACTTTCACCTGTAGTCCAGTAACTAATTACTCCCCTCTTCCCCGCCCCACCTCACCGTTGTACATCTCTCCCCTCCCCAATGCCCCAGTGTGGGAAGAATCAGAAGAATCAAATTTCAACTGGACATAAGCAATTGTTTCGCGTGAAAACTGCACAAAAAATCCTGGAATGATGTAGTTTTGTGTTCCCGTTACCTCCAATCTCATTCATATATCTCCGTCACAATACGAGAGGGAATTAGCGATAGTTTTTGTATAATATGTGGTGGACTACGAATCAACTTAATTGTCAGATCTCCCAGGTGAATGTATGGTACAGACTGAACTTATTGCCGGCAATTAAAGTGGATGGATGTGTATAGTCCCATTTTTCTCCGTGCAGATGTTTTCGCTGAGGTCATTTCGTTTGATTATTTAATTTCACCATAGAGTTTACAGTTCGAGAAAATGGAGACATTGGGTGGGGTGAAAATTACTGAATCCGCATGCAAATAATCGATTCCAGGCTGCATTTATGTTTATATTTTATCATTGATTTAGTGGGGGGAGGGGATTCCTTATTAGAATCTTTGTAATGAAGAGAGTTGTCATTTATTTTCAACATATTTATTAATAGCGTAGCGAATTTCCTTTTTAAGCAGTAAACTTTAATATTTCTCTCCAAAATAACTTAATATTTGGTCTGTTACAATCGCCCTACCATGAAATCCACGTGTCGAACCACCTTAACATTCCCTCTACTTACTCCCCTTTCCGAGTTCATAGAACTCCAACCATTTGACCACAATCATCCTCCTAAAATAACCAATGACGTAACACGCCTTTCCGCTAAACAAATATAATAATAACATAATCTATTCCAATTACTACTATCACAACAAATTACCCAACGAGTCTGTATTGTTAGCTCGTTAATCAATCTGAAGCCAGCCGTGCTGTACTTAATCCTATTTGCGGTCTATTAGAATAACCCTACCCATCTTCATGTGGATGATGGGTGCCTCAATTATTCCTGCAGTCTACCACCTGTGCTTAGCCATAGGGAGATGCGCATCTATGAACAGTAATGCAGTGCTCCAGAACAAATTGCTACTCGAACGCCGCTTCCGATTGATCACACAACTATAAGAGCAAGTAGCTCTTCTTTATACCTGTTCTTATTCTTATTGACATGTAGAGTACCTGTTCTGAATGATAGGAAGTTAAACCTTTGCTTCTGGCGACATTAATGTGATATCTACTTCTGGTGGGATATGTGAGTCATGTTTGATTTGTTACAACGAACATTTGCAGACAAACATCTACACAATATGATTATAAAATATTAATTACAAAACTCATTAATTGATAAAACATTAGAACTGCCTATTAATTATATACATTCAGTGAAAATAAGTTTAACATTTCTGGAAACAATAAATTATGGAGATAACAAATCTCAAAAATAAAGTGATATATGCTATATTATTAAAGTAACAATTTCTTGTTTTAATTTTAGTTAAGAAATAATATTTCGCCTAAACCTTCAACGCCTTATCATCAGAAATACCGTTCTGCTACACTATAAAAATAATTTTCATGAGTACTTTTTAATTGTATAATTATTTTATTCCAATTGTTGGTTTCATTCTTTGTTTTATTACCACAAGCAGTATAATCTAAAGATATAATTACGTTAGTTTTATAGCCCCATTAATGACATTTTGAGAACGAAGTTTTTATTGCTAGGTAATTTTAATGATATATAACTGCCGGAATCTTCAGAAAACTTCAGTGAAAATATTTGGCAGGTTCTAACTAAACTATATTTTGTCTTTTAGTATTTCTAATTTGTCGATGATACACTATTTTATTAACGACTTTCCTTCCTTAATGAAATTCTTTTGAAGGGTTTGTCTAAAGAACCTCATTTATTTCTAAGAACTAATTTATAATCTTCGTATCATCACTTGCCCAATGTTGACATTCTGAGGCACTTTGTCAACTCTTCGCTGTCTTTTAAGATGGTCATTAAAACTTTTGCAAAAACCAAGTGAAATATTTTGGATATTTCAACTCGAAAATCCACTTTTGATGTCCAAGTCATTAGTCTATGCGGCGTAATTTCAAAGATAATTTATCATTATCTAACGCAAAAAAATTGCTCGTGCAAATATTTCCCTTTTTGAGAATAACATCAACAACATGAAGCATGAACTGAAATTCCAGTTTTTTGAAGGAGAAAATTTATCATTTCAACACTCCGTAACATATCGAGTAGGTAACATCGAGAAGTAGCTACCGGTAGTGTGATGAACAAATAAATCATTCATTGAGATGGTTCGTTTAATTCGGTAAAGTTCCGCCGATCACGTCGAACTAAATATTACCTGGAATTTGCAAAATGCGGTAGAACTTGTTAAAATATATTGGTACAGCTGGAAAACGAAATATATGGTGTCTCGCCGTTGCCTCTCCATGCGAGCATTAAACCCGTTTAGACTTTTAAGTTAGTATAACCAATAGATACGTGATAAGGTCGTAACACAATGACCTCCAATGGAATTCGTGAAATAAAGTGTAATCACAAGTAGTTTTGAGTCACCACTTATCCATGTTATTTAAAATCAAAACACATCCTCACAATTCCACTTGTTTTATCGACTAGAAGACAAACTAACTTTTATGTCTTCTAAATTATTTTTCTGACATATTTTCGGCAAGAAAAGCAAAAGAATTTTTAGCACACTATCTAGATCTTCGCTGAAATTCTCACTGCTGAATACAGTCAAAAGGTGAGAATTCGATTAATATTAGAGAAGGCAAAGGGGGACAATATACAATGTTAATATTTAGATGGTATATATATTTAGAGTGAGAATTCGAAAAAAAAAATTGGATATATCTTTTGGGTCGAGAACTAACGAGGACTAGATTGAACAGAGTTTAGTTCAATAAAAACCATTGCAAAATAGTATCACCATCAGGGCACCACCCTCCCAATTCAAATTCCATGCAAATACAGATATCGAAAATCTGCCATATTATTACGAAACGTACTTATAATGACAATATTAAAATGTATTTGTTAATAATCTTCTCACGTAACTGAAACAATGTAGTGGACATTCCGCTTGTAGTAACCTCAAAAGGAATTTCTACTTTATTTTCAATCACTTCTTGTTATTAGCATACACCTAACAATCGACCTCTACTCACGTACGGGGTAAATGAATGTCTCATTAAATTAAATAATGTTACTAACTTTTTTTCAAATTTATTCTTCCCGCGACTTATTAGCCTGCTGTGGGTCATTGCGGCTCCAATACAGAGGTAATGGGAAGTGAAGGCGTACTAAAGTATCAGGAAAAAAACTCGTCGTGGACAGCATCATTAATACGTGTTAAGGAAAAATGTGAGAAAGAAGGATTAAAAATTACGCCATTTTGGAAACATATTCATGACTCACACCAAAATGTCTAGCCACAGGAAACAGTGTTCGTTGAGAGATACAATCTTGTAGCAATACGTCCAAAATAAATCAATTCTGTTTTAAAATATTTTTACATGGATACTGCAGTTCATTCCAAAGTTTATTGTAGAATTTTTGCCACTCCTTTTTCTTAGAAATTATTAAAAACATAGCTTGATGTTGAATGTTGAAAATGACTTCATAACGTTCACATGCTGGAGACTAAATTTCCAGAGAGCCGGGTGCGCTAGAGGCTAATTAATTTAAGTGCAGTAAAAAGTATTTTCCATAATATTTAAGCAAATCAATACTTTACAAGATACAAGTTGCTGCCAATAATGTTAGAAAAAAAACTTCATTTGAACAATCAAAAGAAAACTCAATACCATCAATCTAGTTGTATCATAAATTTAAAAGAAACTATAATTTCGAAAACAAACATATTCGTGAAAAGCTGTTTTCCCAAAACATAAAACTCATCCTCAACTCATGATCCATTAATTGCTCACGTCTTGTTGAAGATCCACCTCTCTTAGTTGTGTTGGTAAAATATTATTTACACGGTACAGCGGTGAAATATAGCGTTTGCGTGCAGGTGTTAATAACTCAGCAGAATCAAAGGAACTGGAAACTGTTTCCGGATTATAATACAAAGACTTGACATAGCGACTGACACCTCATTAATTTCATTTCGGGACATCTCCCCACTAAAGCATTACTTTCATAAGTTGATCATAATTATAAGATGCTCAATATTGAAATGTAAATAAAAAAAACATCTAAGAATATTTGTTAAAATTTCAAAATTTATCTTCAGATCCACAATTTAAAAGAATAATCTTAAAGAAACATTAGTTTTAAATACTTTTTCAAAAACGTATTAACTTTTTGGTTTAGTGAACATTAGTAAATTTAATATATTTCATTCGGCATAAAGACAGGTGATAATAATAAATTAACATACCCAGGCCATTTCGACTGACTGAAACTTGAATTGCACAATTCGCGACCATCAAAGACTTTGAGAGATTTACCGTGATTATCTCATCTATAGTTATGTAATTTATCCGTAATCTTCATCTGCAAATTTATTCTAATCTGTTGAAAATCACCCACAAAAAAAAGAAGAAAGTGCAGGAAATCTCTTAAACAAATTGGCAAATTTGTTCTGCATCCAATCTCCTATTGCTATAATCCCGTAACGGTCAGTAGCATAACTAACTGTTAATAAACAAACATAACTACACCAAATATCATTAACGATGCTTCTAACTGGTGAACAAATGTTTACAAGCATATTAACATTAAGATATATAAACACGGAAAACATATGCTAAATGAGAATTAACCAAATATTCCGCTATGCTGTAAACCAGAGAAAGATAATTCCCGGGATAAAATTGAGTCGTTCATTTAGTCCTTGACATGTTTCGGTGATATAATATTGTTGTAATACAACTGTATGCGGAAGCGGGGTGTTGTGTATCACCATTAATTTCCAAGAATCCCGTGGGCGTCTCTGTGCCTGGACCCAACCCATGTGGAACAAACAGTCTTATGCATTTTCCGTCAGATCTCCTACTTTATGGAATAACCTCTTCCACTCATATTTCATGTTGGGGACAACATTAAACAATACAAATAGCTTGTTATGGTGACAGAAGTCCAGTGGTGTACTTGAATTTTATGAGTGGGGGAGTCTTGCCACTGCGAGGGAGGATTGTTATTTACATTCTGTCATCCAGAATGTATTGTCCCGGAGATCTTTCTACACTTTATGTAATGCTGTAAACATTTTTTAGTGTTTGATTATGATAGAGCTGTTGCATATATGGATTTTCGCATTGAGAGCCTTCCATTTCAAGGCAATAAAATATAGAACTTAAACCTTTGTCATCATTATTACCATTGTAAATTTTTTGTACGTTATACTCTACATGAAATCTAAAATATTTGAAAACTAAAAGTAAGTTTGTTTAGGTGAACTGGACTTCAAAATAACTTACTTATCTCTTACTAGACCATAGACAAGTTTTTAACAGAAATGTATGCACAGCAAAATACCACAGCAGTTTCCGCGAATCTCCTTGATGCTTATTAGAATGAAATTTATGTTTTTCCTCGAAACTCCCAGCATATAAAATGCCTTAGTGCTTCCTCCACTCCTTCCTCTCATATTTCCCCTTCCATTTACGCTAATGTTATCATGCTGCACTTAACATTCGCCTCTTGCTAATCACGACTTCATCACTGCTGCATCTATTATAATATAACCCTCCACTATACATGCAGGAGAGTCATGTACGGGTAGTTTAGAAGGGTCAACGAATATGGGGTGCAAAGGCGATCATTTCACACCTCAACCAGGAAACTTGCTTCCTCTTTAGCATATCGCAAACTTGCTCGTTAAAAGGAAACTCATAACTTTTTTTTTTGCTTTTCCACCGCATTTCTCAAAATAATTTATTGAAGCGAGAAATTCTTTAAAACACGTTGCCACCTTGTTTTAGGTTGGGTGAGGTGGTTCTTTCATCAGATATGGTAAGGTATACAGTCTGTTACTCAACTTTCGATTTAAGTTAATTACGTTTATGTGGCTTTTCAAATAATAGATTCCTCAATACTTTACCTCAATACTTTAACTTACATTGGATTTTAATATAATTTTTAACCGCTTATTTTTCTTTCTAAAATCGAAAATGGTAATCAGGAGCAAATATTAAATTTTATAACATTTTTAAACGTTCTGCTACGAAATGTCTCTAATTATTTAAATTTCATGGTAAGAAAAAAAATCATATTCTTCCGTTCTATCTTTTGCGCCCTGATCTTTTCCCCGGTGTTGCACATGGTTTTAGTGCACGCATTAATCTGCTGGCGTGTCCTGTGATTATTCGTTGCAATTATAGTTTAATTGCTGCAGGTACTTGTAGTGGAAAACATGAGGGAGGCGCTGAGGGTGCCACCCTGGAGAAATGCACCTTGCAATGGAAGGAGGGTAGCGAATATGATGGCTTCCAAAGAATCGTAATTTCTCGGAGGGTAGATTACTCGCTTATCGTCGGTCATAGAACTTATTCTCAGAAAGAATATAGAACGTATTATGCTTTCATACTTCAAATCTTCTGAAAGGAATCTTCATAGAATAAAAAAGTATAAGTGAAAGATTACATTTCGTAGACGACTCAGAGTTTACCACTTGTGCATTACAATAAACTGATTCAATCGTCAGCTTCGTATATATTTTCCTAGATCACATTTTAAATGTCAAGTTTTGTTCTTATGGACCAAGATGTCATATCAAAAATGTCAGAGTAACGAAACTTAACTGCAATTATTTTCGACGGATTCACCTCAATAGAATGAATTCGTTTGAATTGTGTGTTAGATAAACTTTCTTTGTTGTCTACGCAAACAATTTATCATAAAGTGTTATGGTTGAACTGCTGTATCCCCCTCAATTATGGGTCTTTATGTCACTCCTCCTCCCGTCTCCCAAAACCTTGAAGCAATGAATAAACTTCACATACACTAACTGTATTCTTATTCATTGTGTGCAAAGAAATTGCTCCGACTTTGAATACTTCAAAAATCCTCAAGTCATTACAATAATACATATAAAGCATCTTCGCATTGTCAAAAGCATAATGCTGTAACGGAATTAAAATTCATGTCTGGTTTTATTAAAGCAAGGGGTCACGTGGGCAGGCTGACCTAGCAACCTGGTCAGAGGTGACCTAGCGACGAAACAAAATAAATAAATACCTGCAGGAGGGAGGAGTTCTTTTTTTCATTTTTACATTGTGTTCGAATTCGAATTTTCCCACTGTTATTTTTTGAATGGCCGGCAGAACGGTATATTGTTGGTATTTATCGCCTGGTATCCCGCTGAATATCCCATTGTAAAATAAAAGGAAGTGACGTATAAGATGATAATAAAAACGAAAGAGAAAGAAATTCGCTCTTAATTCTTTTCACTTTCCGTTATTACACAGCATGACGGCGTGTTTACAAAAGGAGAATATTCAAATTCCATTCCGATTCTTAATTGAATGATGAACAATGAGGTTTCGTGTGAAGAGATTAACTAAAAATCTGATTGAATTAACATCAATGAGGAAAAACTCGAATTGCTGCTTGTGGAGGCATATATTTTTGACGTCAATGTATATTTGCCGTTTTGATAGGCTTTTGTTATATTTTTTTTATAAAAAAGTTTTTTTTTTCCTCGATGAATAAGACAGGTATCTATTGTTCATCACAGCGTAACTTTTTATATAACCTATCCCCAGGTCATGAAGTAGCTTCATGCATCAAAACATCATCAAAAGAGTTTATTAAAAATAACGATATTTTAAAATTAAAAGTTCAAAAATGTCCAGTAAAATATTTTAATTAAGTATTTCACTCTGCAGTTCTGCACAAAATTCGTATGTATTGTTGAATGTTGATATAAGGTAACGCACTGAACTTCTAAATTAATTATGTTTGCTGCAAAATTTGTCAGAATCTGAACTCGTAAGCATCAAGAATTTTTTTATGAGAAACTTTTTTTTTGCTATTATCATCATACTATACAACGCAAGTTCTCATTTCCTGATAGCAATAGCTCATAGATTTAAAAACACGTGTAGAAGTGCAGTCAGAATTTAATCAGTAACTGCACTTTAGTGCATGACTTCACACCATTTTCGAAGATCAGGACGACTGCCATAAAACCACTGTCTGTTCGATTTGTTAACAGCTACAATATCCCACACATTTCGATCCTAGACAACCACGTTGCAATAATTAAGAAACACATGTTCAATAATCTCCCACAACAATTCCCGAGCAATAAAAAACTTTCCTTTTCATCGCAACAATATAATATACCACCCAAATTCGAGAAGCACTGATTTCTTGTGAGGATAAGCCATATCGGTGCATTTGCAACTTAACTGTACAAAGTTTTAATAACTTTATACTTCCTATACAAGATGTACAATAAGGAAGAATGTATGAAGAGTCACGGAGCGCTGCGCATCAGGCACCATGCGTTCCCTACCTTAACGGTCTTGCTCGATACTTGATTAGATGAGAGATTTAAATATAAACATGGCATATGGGCAGAATAATTAGTCATAATTTTTCTTTTTCCTTTTTTTTCTCAGTTTCGTCATCACAATGTTACCGACGTGGGTTTTTATGATACCGATGATCAGTATGGCTGCAGCAATTCAGAGTTCTGTCAATAGGAGGCCCTTCCCAGCAGCCGTAGCCAGACAAGTAAGTTCAACTGATAATCATCAAATTATATGACAATTTTCTAACACAACACTTCATTACAAAAATGTTAAAAGTAACAAAAATTTATCTGTAATTTCCTTCAAAACAAGATTCTTTTTTGGTGTCTTTGGAGTTCGACATATTGGTAGTTTTTCAGTTAACCACAGAGAAAGCACTTTATTTCAGCGTCGTGTTCAGCAATCTACTTATAATTAAAATATAGCATTTTTTTCTATTTCAACAAAGCACGAAGATTTCAATATAAATTAATATTCCACATTTCAAGTAATTGTGTATACGTGACAATAAAGTCAGTTAACCTAGTACAACGCAGATCCCTAGTCAAAATATGATTCAAGAGTTTCTTTGTAATATCAAAATTACAAGTTTCACTTTCCTTATTCCCCTGTTGATATTTATTCATACATATTTGCTGTGTGCAAACAATGTTAATGCATTATGAAGATTGTCATCGTTGTGTAAAACTCTCATTTTCATTACCATGTTGTGTGCTGGTTCCGCTCTCAATTTACGCATCCACATCACAAGCATGCTTGCGTGTATGACTAGAATACAACTCTCAATAATATTCAACTGTAAGATTTGTAACAATCCAAAATATTATGCAAATTTATGCAGAAAAATAATTAAAGGTTTGTTTCGTGGGGAGATCCTTCAGCAATGAAGCTTCTGTATTTTATTATAACAAAGATGTATTTTATAATAACATAATAGTATCAACAATGAGTGCTGCAAACAAAAATTGACTAGAATTTTGGGAATAAATTCTATAGTTCCAGAACTTTGAAAAAGTAATATTATTTATTTATATTGCCATCGAATTATAACAATGTAACATCACGTGAGGGAAAAAAACTAACTTTACAACATGAATTTAAAAAAGCTTTAATCATTTTATCCTAAACTTAAAACACATGGTCTGTTAACAAAATTCACAATTACTTCGTAAGAAAGAGTTATCACAATCTATGTTTCCTATAAAACAAAACAATTTTGTATGAACACTCGTTATTTTTTTCTAACATTAATTTTAATTTGCTCCCTACAGGATCCATGTCCGTTGGATTCCACAGCATTCGAACTAGTCACAGGCTACGTCTTTTCTTCTCCTGCCGATCTCCTGGACTCGCATCGAGGCACTGTAATGCTGCAGGATTGTTTGGATCTCTGCAGACATAATGTAACATGTAGAGGAGCTAATTTTGAAACTGGACTCTGTGTGCTCTTTGGTAGCGACGCAGAAAAACAACCAGGTAAGAATTATGAAGGAAAAGCATATCCATAAAAATTACTTGATATTTACACAGTGTACTAATTAAATATTTAAAGAATACAAAGGGGAACAATATACACTTATAATATTGAGATGGCTTAACCCCAAGTGGTTTATACAACAATAAAACTAAATAAATTTTTCATACAACAGACCAAAATTTCTTCTATTTTTAAATCAAGTTAAAAAAATATAAGTAGGCCTACATTAATTAAATGAGTAACAACTCTGTGAATAATATTTATAAGGTAATAATAGAATTACGTTAGATTCCCAGACACTCCGAACTTGCCAGATTGCTATTACAACTATTCTCTCCTGTTTTGCGGATTTCTTGGTTTCTGTACGGTATATATAATTATCCCTTCAATTGTATCTTCAATGCTTTCCGAAAGTAATTTTTACGTCAATTTTTTGACTGCTCACAATTGCAAGTGCTAACGTTGAAAGGAAATAACTAATTTTAACATTAAAAAAGCTATGATAGTTTCTATATCCTTTGAACAAAGCTTGAGTTTAGTTTCCTTTGTACAATCAGATAGTTATTGGGGATCCTGTATATTAAATTCAATAATAAGAGAATCAAAATTGTTGTACTTATTGGCTATTTCACTAATCCTGAGTAACACGAGGAAATTTATGTGACTGATCTAATGCAGTATTTTATCATCCTCTTTTTACTAAAAGTTAATAACTGAAAATTCATTCGCAATATATTAAATATATTAACATTAAAAGTCGAAAAGTATGTTCACCCAGCATCAACTTATGTAAGACTGCATAATTATTCAACTTCTGATTCGAAATATTCAATAATATCAGTATATTAGGCCTACATCTATCAACAATTAACTTATATTTAACAATGAACTTCACTATAAACTTTCCGAATTTGCACTTGATTTATCCCAGTGACTATAATACCTCATGCACCCATTTCAGTATTGACCCACCTATAATAAAAATAACTGTGCCCTATTGAACTGCTAGCATCACTAAGTCTCCTCGTGAGGTAGCTATTATGCAAATGGCGACCATTGCAACAATCATGGCTGTCATCGAGTGCTAAAGAAAGAAGGTATTATTGTAAGGTCGTGTGCTCGCTGCATTAGTATAGAAAGAGGTTATGCTAATAGGGGATTAGACAGAGCTCTAGTGTTAGTTCCAAGCGGGTAAATAAATAAAGGTGACAAGTTCTATGGAGCACCAGGCTGGCTGTGATGTCATTATTGTAGGCAGGCTAATATAATAAGTTGAACTTTCATTGTTGAAGAGTATTGTACTTGACACATTCGAAGTAAATTCGTTTATTATTTTTCTACCTTGGAAATTCGAAGGTGTTATTTTTTGTAGAGCATTCCAGTTTTCACCCACTTATTATACAAAAGGTTTAGCAGCTACTTAAAAAATGAAAAATATGTAATTATCGCTTTGATCAATTCCGTAATAATGATATTGTATATATCATTAATTCACGCTTCAGCTGCTACACATCTTTCAAACTAGTTTTACGATATTGCAAACTCTAACAGACATTTGCATACAAAATTTTCGATGTTATTAAAGTGTAAAACTGTAGATTACGTAACGTATCGATGCAGTAATTCATATTAACAAGATACCAATGAAACAGTTAAAATCATAAGTTACGAATCGATAGGCCTAGATAATTAACAAATTCACACCTCTGCTAAACTCGTTTTCTTAATGTTTTGTAAAACTCGCGGTTATGAATCAGTTATAATCCGAATTAATTTATTCCGACAATATCCATCCCCTTCCTGCTTTGAGAATTGACCTCACACCAGTTTGGTAGCCACGCTTATTATCCTTATTCTCATTGTTCAATCAACAAATTGTTCGGGACGCTTCAAGCAAATTCTCAATCGAATTGTAATACGCACAATGTAACAAATTAGAGTGCAATAAAACGCAAGAGGCATGCAATGCACAACACATATATGCACGTCTATGAGAAAAGCGGCTGTAAACGAAGCATAAAATATGCAAACGCCCACATTATACACCTGCTAGCATATAACATAAATGACGAGTTGTGATCAAGTGGAGGGGAAACAAAGTGTTCCGTCCTGTTGGCAGGACAACATATCATTCTCAAATTCATCTCTCGGATTTGTGACAGAAAAATTACAAGTAAAAAAAAAAAAAACATGTGAGCAAAACGTTATCATAGATTTCAGAATACAGAAAAAATTCAATTAAAAAACTATTAGAAGCACTGAATAAATTTCGAAAGGAATAGATCCGTAATTGAACATTTAGATATCATAAGAATATATCGTACGCTGGACGCTCTAAGAATAGTCAATTTGATCTCTCTGAAGAACAGACCTTACTTTACCATAGAATGGGTCTAAAATGAAATGGCAATCGGCAATCGGATGGTAACCAATGTATGTCATTAGATCCAACAACAGGATAATATCGCCAAATGGAGTAGACGACTCTATATGGTTTCGCACAACGAATAAGTTTTTAACAACTCAATAGTAGAATGAATATAGATTAAAAAAAAATGGTATTTACTAACTTGAATCATTTAAATGGAAACTTGACAGGAAAAATAAAAGCAGTTTGTTCATATTATACGGTATTAATTATTTTCTATTTATTCTTTTGCTGATTTCATCCATTTACGAATAAGGCAAACTGCTAGAGACTCTACATGAATTAAATTATCTGACCACCCTGGTAGCGAATTATATAACCCATAAACGCCACCTTATGGTCAAGTGGCGGTATCCTCATAAGAAATACTGCATGGTCCGTTATGAAGGTCTGATTTCAGAGATACTTATACGAAAGAGGCGGGAACAGCATTAAGAAAATATTCGATTCATGAGTCCAATATATTTTACAGAGGTCACCCTCTGTTAGTTGTATAATAACTGGGAGTGTTGGTAACCCATCGGCAAATCTTAATGGATGCATTTCGTAAATAGAATATTCCTAATCCTCTTTATAACTTTGGATTCTGCATGGTGACATGAAAATTCTTGTAACCTACCGAAATAAGTTTATAAATGGGTGTGTTATAAATTATACAGATGCCTTTAAAATATAAGATGAAAAGTGAAGTTCACAGTACAGCTGTGGTAACTATTTCAACAGTTCGAATTAGTTAAAATTATTAATTTATACCAAATCATTTAATTTAAAGCAACATTATGATACAACTCAAAGCACCAACTTATTCAAATATAAAACAATAAGAAAATCGCGTTTGTTTCTGCACGGTAACACAGAATGACTCAAAATTCATTTTCTGTGAAATATTACTGTCAACATCATCACGTAAAATGAAAGCACCATTTCCTTTTTTCCATTTCTCTCCAGATTTTCATCTGGTAATAATTTTTACCAGGTCTCCCCATATCTGTCATCTACTACAAATAAGCAAAAACATAGAGAAAAGCTCATAAATAACTTCAACATTTCTCCAACATATCCGACGCACGCCCAGACCAGCATTAGCATACGAGAGACAGAGAGTATTATCATGAAAAACATTCACATACACATACAACACGGTTATTTATTGCTTTAAAACTGCAAGATATATTGCGAATAAGTCATTCTGAGTTTATCAGGCCAACGATCGCAAATGATGTATAAGCGTTACATAATTACTATTCGCAACAAATAGAGGTATCACAAAGGCGGTATTTGCCGCGCAGAAAGGTCACCAATTTCATTGTTGCGAATTTTCGGCGACGAGGCGCTTCTTTCCCAGGCTTTTCTTCATCGTAACATGCGAAATAGAAATCAGAGTACTAACACTGACAATGAATTCTCATACAGTAGCAGCGGTCTCCAGTGTTAAAAACAAAGCCCTGATGTCCATTATATATACAAAAGAAACACGCGATGTGTATTTCGAGATCCGGAAACATACAATCTTATGTAATTGGTTTAAAATGTCTTAATTTTCGTAGCTTAATATTCCAATTCCATGTTTAGCAGCCATCGCAGATAATTAGCGAAGGATTAACTTTCGTTTTCTTTTAACGCACAAGGCCAATGACATGAGTTGTTACAAGAGGAAATTTATAATCCGTCTTTTGATCTGTTTCGGAAGTATGCGCGAATATTTTCTAATGCTCCATACATGCTGGCATCTGTGTAATCCGTTGGTAAGCACGTTTTAAACACCAATGCACCTATTCCATGGACAGAGTCCTGGAAACAGATTAAAATGATGTCAACGATCTTGTATTCTTCAACATGAAGAAAAACTCAAGGCAGTATGAAAATCAACTATTCAACGATTTTACGATTAATCAATAGAAAAGGCGAAACTTGTGAATATATTTGGCGGTAGAAACATAGTGTAAGAAACTAAGTAAAAAAATAATTCCAATCTTTCTACTTGAATAATACACAGAGAAAACTTTACATTGAATGTTGGAAGATCTTCAGTTCGGTACATCGCCAAAGAATTCTGGTATAAAATGAAAAAAATATTAATTTAATTTAAAAAGTGACAGTTCAGATAAACTACGAATTCAATGGTTCAATATAGTGTGCTGCTTACGAGATTTACTATCAGATTTATATTATTATTATTATTATTATTTTAAACATTAGATTCTAGAAAGAAGATCATTTACCTTGTTTTTCACTGATAACTTTCTATTTTTACAGAAGTTATGCAGTTTGCTGAATGCTCAGTAACAAGAGAAGACCTTTAAATTACATATTTATACACCAGATTTATTATAAATGCAAAAATTGTACAAAAATTTAAAAACAAAGGAACTGATATCTGTAGTTCCCATGGCAATATCTAAATTTTTCCATAATATATTATTTTATCATTATGATAATGATGAATTTAGAGCTCCTTGAAGTCGGCGCAACTATAATTCCCGCTGTCTTATTATAAAATGACAAACAACTCGTAACTTTAATTGTGTGAAAAACTCCTGTGCAACTAAAATAATCCAAGTACGTTTCCGACACCTCGTTATTATAATCGCTGCTCGTAATTCACCTGATAGTTCCAGCACACATATAATTTTCTAATCAGATATTTAAAACAATAAAAAAAATCTTCCACGAGAGTCATCACTTTGTGTTAAACCACCTCTTTTAGACTCAACAATAATAATTTCGCATCTTATTAGCCGAGTAACTGCAAGATTAATTGATTCGATATTGTTAAGTCTGTCGGATGTTCATGGAAATTCCAATTCCATTCTTATTGCCGTTCTTGTATGAAACAATATATTACGGTTTTGCTACCAGGATGTGGAATGATCTTGAGATCAAATGAAATTACAGGAAGGAATTTAAATGGAATAACTCACATCAGCAGGAGGGGGCAACGACCTTTTTTCGAATTGTGCAGTATTGCCATGGGGACGATTACTTATACTACTACTGAGTGATTAATTGTACATGAGAGGCACTGCTAATTGCTTCCGAATATCATTAGTTGCTTGGAGAGGTACGTTTATAATAAGACGGTATATAAAAATTACGCGGATGGACTCCGAAAGATAAATTCGTACGGGACTCACGTGTGGGACCTAAGCTATTGTTTTGAAAGTGAGAGCAATTTGTCTAATGTTGCATCTTTGGATATGAAAAATGATTTTTACGAAAAAAAAAAGTAATTTTTTACAATAAATAATTACGGTATTTTCATCGTACAAGGGGAAGTGCATGGAAATAATACACAATGCAAGTTTCTACTTGTTTTAAGTTCAAGTACAAAATATGAATAAAATTACGACATATCCATTGAAATGGAATTGAAGGTACGGTACAGACATCGAAGATAATCTGGTTTGATAAAAAAAAAAATGGGTTGTATTTCCACATTTAATTAGTGAAGACAGCAATTTCGTGATTACGGTGAAAAGAACTGACAAAAACGTACAATCACTTATATTATACGCCAACCAAATGAGACTATATAATATTATGTCATACTGTAGGATGTTTCAAATTAGGAATACGAGGAATTTTCTCTAATAAAAAAATCTCATTTTAAATAGGATTACCACCTCATTTCTCTCATACGCACCGACAAAACGCACGATCTTCCTAAATATTTCTCAGCAACAATAACGAAAACATGCGTTTCGATCCGACGCAACAACAATACAAAAAATCCAGCTCGGAGCGCACCGCAACATACCAATTTAAATGTGACATCCGTAAAGAAACGTGCCGTAAGTTTCATCATTTTGAACGTCAAAGAAATTCTTTTCTCTGCAACAACCTTCACCATCCTTGAAACCTCCCCCCCCCCCCCTCAACCCCCACCGAGCACGAATTTATATCACATTAATTCCTCACTCGTTAAATCTTGTCCTAATATTTGCACTAGGACCATCAGACAGTAGGAATGACAGCAAGAGGAAATCTTTACGATTGGTACACGGAAATGATAAACGCATAATGTATATTTTTGAATAATTAATTAAGCAGGAGCTAAGAAAATGATATTTTTAATTGCGAGGTAAAATTCTTTTAAGATTTTTGGGTGAGATTTTATAAAGTGAGTCTATTTTGTTTATTATCTCCAAGTTATTTAACCTTTTCTCAGGGTACTTATACATCGTAATTTGTATACTGAGAATTTAGTTTTCTACTTAAGTCCTTATTAGATCTCAGAAGAAAAGCATACATTGAAGTTGTTATTTGTACAATTTCATTAAAATCTCAGCTAGGAATAATACGTAATACAATAATCAACATTGAACTATACTTCTTTAGTTGAATTGTTTTGATAGCAAGTTTGCTTTATTAAATAGATAATATTGCAGTGTTCTAAACAATCTTTTGTCTAATTTATTAAGATAAATAATATATTATTATAAAAAAACGTGATTATCAGATCTAGCATGTTAACTTTATTAACATTACTTGAGAATATCTTGAAACCAAAGGTAACCTAAATGTTACCAAATTTATTTTAAATTATACAGTAAATGCACAATTTACGATCTCTTATAAATGTCTCTGGGTTGTTGCTTTAATTCTCTCACTTTTCTTTTGATCTGTACTTGTGAGGTGTAAATGTGTTCTACATGGAATTGTTTTCATTGTTCTTTATTTCAATGGAAAGAACATAAAACTAAACAGGTGATACACCCTTTTACAGTTATCTGGAGGAAAAACAACCCCCTATCATTTGCATATATTTAAGTAGTGAAATGAACTTAAATTGAAACACAGGGAAGAACAACAGCTTGCTATAAAAACACATTCATCAGAAAGTACTGTAATGAAAGATAAGTTCTACATAGTCTACAGAATTTCCATTATTCATTTACTTAAAAATTGTAAGTTCTCAAATTTGGACATCAAATTAAGTTGTGTTGTATTTCATTCCAAATTTAAGAAATTACTGTTACAAAAAAGAGGAAGAAATAAATTTATAAAAGAAGATTATTTGAATCACAAACAGAATCAGATAGGGGAAATGCTTCTTGGAATAAAAGTTTAAAAAAAAACCTACGAAGTCGTTTCCTAAACTTTTCAATTCTTTCACACAACCATTCTGTTTGAGCAGTGAAGGACCAATGACATTCCTTTGTTTTTGTTCACCCTGTTGTTGCTGGTCACTCTTTAAATCTGTTCCACGAGCGAGTGCATCGTCCTTCCAAGTGTATTTTTAATTTCCTCCCTCCTCCCTTATTTCTGCAGTTGGTGAAGCGCTGCGGTCTTTTATACGAAAACATGAAATATTAGCCTCAATTTGAGCAATTAGATATTACAATTGTTGTTACCGTGAGTGAGACATTACTCAAGTTATTTCGGTACATGAGCCCAACTGCTGAGTCCAGACTTTTCTTTCAATCCACCTCGTGATTCGCACTTTTATTCAATTCCGTTCCCACACTTTTAATTTCAACGTTTCTGGAGTTTTATTGTGATTTTATTGTTTCTCTAACAGCATATCGCTAATAAAGAATTTGTTTCAGAAGCGGAAAAATGTATATACGTTAAAGTTTTCTTGATTACTCAATTGACTTCCTGCTGTTTTCATTTCTCTTAAATTTTGTAATCAATAGAAAAAAAATTAAGTAATTTTTAAAATGCAACACCTAATCCATATTTTGTCTTTAAAATCCGAACTATTTCCTTGAATTTCAAAATATCTAACAGCAATAGGTTTTGACTTTAAATTGAGAATAATATTCCCTTTTGTAATTTTAGTTTTAAATTTCAAGAAAGTAGAAATGCAGCATTTCCTTGATGCAACTTGAACTGCCGGATTTTAGATCTGGGAATAATTATGATAACATCATAAACGGTATTTGATTTTTACGACGTTGGGTGACTAACCCAACAAAGGATATATTAGTCATAGTTCCTAATAACCTACCCAGTCACCATCCAGCAGCAAACAACTGAAGATTCCTAAACTTGATTATCCCTCAACTCCAACATATGATGATCATAAAAATTTCCCCCCACGTACCACAGATAACACGTGAGCATAGTTCACCATCTGACAAGAGACGGGTTTCTTCCTCTATTTGCATACGATCAACCACTTCTCAACCCCGGAACCAATCGAAAAGAAATTATGCAATAAATAAGACTTCACTCTGTAATCTCAAAACATTCTATGACTGTATGTGTGTATTGTCCCAGCAGACTAATGTATGAGTAATTTACATTGCAACGCAAATAGCTGCGAGACATGACCAGTTATTTAGCACAAAAACAGCAGTTCCGAATTAAGTAATTTCGAGAGAAACAAAAAAGAATTCCCATAATCAGTTCATCGCCTCCAGTTATCATTTTTTCTTCTTCTATCAGCATCTGCAACAGTGTCCGAAGAGAACAAAAGAAAATTCGTGAATATAATATAGGAGTATGAACATAATAAACGGTAGTCAGGAATATTTCAAGATGAATGATATACCAAGAGCCTCTTGGTGATGTATAAAGACACTTGTTATATAGGGGCCACCGTTTGGGTGGAAGAGCTGATTATTATATTTATTTGTATCTTCAAAGTGCATCTTGTCGACATACCGTTAGAGATTTTTTAAACGAATATGTCAAGTCAAGGGGCTCTTCAAATTGCGATAGTTTTCAAGTACAGTAATGTCAAGTAACGAGTAAAATAAATTCTGTATTATAAAACATACAGTACATAACCTCCAAATTATTATCTTGAGAAAGTAAATAAGGATTACTCTGTAACCTTACTGGTATCGTATAGAGGTGTTTTAAACAAATTGTTATTTGGAATGCTTTTTCGCCTATTTCTTTTTTCTTGAAATACTCCTGTCTTATTTTAATAATACTGCTGTCGAAATTTCATATCAATTTTGAGAATCGGAAAAAGAATAAATTTAAGAGATAACACTTGTGACTTATGTCAGAATAAAGAATTTCATACAAGCCATTACAAAATCCTTATACAACCAATCCGTTAAATTCAACACAGCTATGTGACTACGAACGATATTATTATACGAAAAACCAGCTTTTCAGCAACTAACCCACTGCCATATACATTTTTCTATTATTTCCCTCAGACTATTTCTAACTTGTCACCACCACGCGAAGTGTCCCCGATAGTTGATCTCTGCTTTCAATCAATTACTTAGCGGGACAATTAAACTGTAAAAACTGGTCAAGTCTGTTCTACTCGTTTTTCAATTATTTAACGTCTTGTCTTATAAAGATGGAGTGTATGTTTCCACAGAATTATAGCTCAGAAAGACAATAATAACGGAGAAAATAAGTAAGCAAGACACAAGTGCCCTTATGACTTGCAATGCATTTAGAAACAGGTATCATTACCAAAATCTGGTTGTATGAAAAGCAGACAAATTTTGCCACAGTAACGAAAATAAAACTGCGTATAAAGAGAATAGAATAGATAATTGAAATTGAATTCCAGATTACCGACAATAAAATTTTATATGCGAAGCAGGCTGCTGTGAATTGCAGAAGGGTGTAACCTGTCATTGCGTTTTGCAGTACTTATTATTACTTAACAATTTCAAAATGTAAATGTTTAGCTATTATAATTATATTAGAGCTCAAATCTCCGCGATTTTAAATAATCGCCTCATCCACATCATGAAAATTAATAAAGAGATTAATCGTGAAGTAAAATGTATTGACCTGAACACTGAACATTCAAAAGTAAATAAAGTTAATAACTAGCCTACAAAGTTTTTATAATATTATTTTCTAAATTCTCATTTTGAAAGTTACAGTATCTGCAAATGTCCAATATAAATTTCTCAGTATCAATAAGGTTTAAACGAAAATCAGTCCTTTGTTTTAAATTACTTGATTAACATTATTTTAATATGCTAATAATGTGATACCGTGATGTAATCAACCCATAAAAGGGCAACAAGAGGAAACATCACCGTTGCTCTGAAGATGTGGTATGATGTATTTAAAAGGTATAACAAGAGCGCACACTATTTTGAAATTCCATTCCTGTCAGTCTTTTGAATGGACAAACCTCTCTTTCTAATTAACGAGAGAAACGCTCTCTTGTCGACGCGCCATTGTTATTTCACCTTACGTAGCGTGACGTTAACAGAAAAAAAATTAATACAATTTAGTGCTTCAACAATCTTAGCATTCAAGTTACAGTTAGACAAGCGCAGCTATTGATACACACTTTAGCAATTTTTGTATATTGTTATTTGCGGGAATATTTTCTTTTATTCGAGCAGATGTCCTGTTTTCGCGAATTGCAGTCTCACACAACGGTGCATGGCGTATTCGGTGAATGCCGAATTCTATAAGAAAAAAAGAATTTTCATTTTTCGGTAGACAGATGTTAAATGTGAATAGGAGATAAGAAAGTAATAATTATTTTACAGTGGTTTTATAACTGTATAAAGCTTTCGTGGGTAGATAAGCATTGTTATGTATATGCAATTGAAACTTGGCAGCTGAAAGCTATTACACAATTTAATATAATGGGATGCACTCGAGAATACAGTTTTGGAGTTAGAATGCATTTTCGCTCATATATTATTATATAAAATGTATAAAGTAATGAATAAATTACATTGTCAGAACGTAAATAAAAAGTAATCATTTTAAACAAAATCTGGCACAAGACTTTTTTAAGTGCAAGTTTGTTAATGTAAATTATACAATTATGAGAAATTATAATTGTTTAAAATTATTCTCCGTAAGATTTTGCAATTAAGTTATATTTCCCCTTTTGTACTTAGGATCTTACCATAAAACAATGTATATAATATGCGGTGATGGTTGTGTTATCAGACTTTGTTTTATAGTGCTGGTTGGAATGTGGAGTGTGGTAAAGAACTTAACGCATGGTACAACGAAATGCACTTTACCAACATGTCACAACAACACGTTTTGAAGTTTGCACTAATTACCTAATTATTTCAGTTTCCACCACAATTCGCATTAGTAACTTACACAAAATAATAACAAATATTAGCGCATAAAAGTAGATAAAATGTTGAAAGTATTGTTGACCTTTCTATTTAATAAAACTTTTATTTTAACTCGCTGAACGACAATCAAGTAGGGCTACTGAATTCGCCATCACGATCAACTACGAATATTATGCAGATAAAAGGTTCGAAATAAACCACTGTGATGCTTATTATAATAGTCACATTTTAGATAAGCAAGCTTCGAAAAGTTCTAAACATTCTCGGAATTACTGAAGTAGGGACTACAGATTTGGATAATGTAATAGATATTTTTTTTCCTTCGCTACTATAATACATTTTAAAATGTCTAAATGCCATTTAAAATATTAATTTACCGTAACAACAATTTACCTACAGCAATATTTCGTGAAAACCTTGTGTGTGCAATGAAATCGTTATAATTCAGAATTTCATAGTTATGCACGCATACAAACAATGTTATTGGTAATAACTTTAGGTTTGTGTACACGGATATATTTTATTATCTCGGAAGATCCATAAAGAATTTGTCTCTCCTCCCACTTCATTCCAAAAATTGGCGATAAGAGCGAATAGCACAAATCAATCCCAGCAATTAGCACGTACTACAAACCCAACGTATAAAGTCCAGCCAATCACTTGAGAGCTACGAAATATGCAATACTCCCCCGTATGAAGAGTTGCCACCAACATAGAAACAAAGTTTGACTGCTATTGTTGTATGTTGCCCTATTAACGACTTTTAAGATAATATTAAATTTGTATTTTATTCCAAATACATTTAAACTTGAAATAAATGTCAATGAAATTTGCAAATAACTATATCAACGATAGTACGAGTAACAGCATGTTTTCGAACCAAGGACACAGAGTTCACCGACATAAACTATAATAAAATTTATTGTCAATGTAGTTATGTCAATAAGCTTACGTCGACACTAATATTAAGTTAATGTATACTTTTTTCGTATGAATTTAAATATATATGATTCCAAAATATTTCATAACCCAAGATCAAAAGTATCGAGAAATTTTTACTGCATTTATTTAATAAACTGATAAAATGTGATTTAATTTCAAGACCGCAGTTTGAGATTTTTGTATAATCTGAATTGCAGGTTCGCGAGAAAGTTTTCCCTTAATTTCACCTTTAGTTACTTTAAATTACAGAACGACTCGTAGACATGTTACAGTTTCCTCTGTGGATGGAGAAGAAAAATTATTCTGTTCAAAGAGACAATAACTATTTCTTTCGAATCGGACATTTGAACTTCAAATATTCTTAATGGTAGAGTAATATACTTGTAAAATTTGACTGGTAAATTGGTAACTTTTCATTAATAGCTATATCTGATAAAAAAATATATATATAATAATAAAAGACCGGATTTGATATACCCTCTTCTTCGTTGCTTGTAATTTACAACGTGCTAATCAGACTAAAAGTGGCAACACTCGTTTGCATCTGACGGAAATCGCTGTGTACATATTTCCCGATAATGAAGTGACCTCTGTACTGACCAATGAGGACAGCCCGTTGTTTCCCATCTCGCCCTGGGCTTGATGATATTAAGAGCTCATTTTTTTCCTGACCTTTCGGAACTCTTTAAAAAATGGCTATCACGATTTTGTGACCTTCATTTCATGTGGTGTATGGTCATTTGGGGTATTTTCTTACTGGAATGTATTACTTTGTTGCACCGATGCCGTTACTTTCGTACAAAGGAGCAAAATTTTATTACAAATTGAAGTTTCAGATGACAATCACTGATAAGTTGAAGGTAAAACTCTCAAATACTTTATGTTCCTCTCCATGTTATAATAAAACTTGATCTATTTTATTTTTGCTGCATAAATCTCTGAAAGATAAAGTGGCAAACAAAGCTACAACTGCAACAACACAAAAACTAGTTTCATTGAATTTATATATCATAAAAGGTGTTTTACAGACTGCACTTTTAAAGTATTTTTTATAATAGGTTGATTTTCTAGACAGAAATGTCTCGCCACTATAGGCTGCACATTGCGCATGGTTATGATACGATTTATTGTTGTGCATGAATTTTTATGCTGTAATAATTATTGTACTGTTTTAATTGTATCAATATTTTGAACTGTTATACTTAATAAGCATTTCAATAATATGTAACTGTAAATGGGTCTTGAACCTGTCGTTATGTATTTAACCAAATAAACAAATATGATGCTCATCAATACTACGTCATTGTTTTTCTGAAAGATTTTCTCTTACAGAAAAAGAATTAAAACACTCTACTCGATTCCACCACAGCGAATTTATTTTAATTTATTCTGAAAACCACTTTTCATTATTAAACTGACGTCACTGTTATCTTGAAAGGCTTTACGTGTTTAAGGGCACCAACGACTGTTAATGAACATGTAGTGGAGTGTTCGAATTGACATAATCTATTAATTACAATGACTGCATAATTCTTATATCTTTGTAACAGAAACTTTTGAATCAGTAGACATTCAAACGCGGAAAGGTAAACAGATCTCATTAGACTTAATGATAAAATTATAATTACTGTCTTCTTGCTGCAGACTCAATTTCTCCCGAACCATCCAAAGGTCCCTCTTTCGACATTGGGACGAATTTGAATCTATATCAAAACAGATTATAAACTTTAACATTATTTTGTATTCCTAAACAGTACAGACCAGCTTCATTGTCAGAACTCAGAACACAAGTTTTTAATTCAATGGTTGTCTACTGCCAAACAGTTAAAAATGGCATTCTACAAAGATAAATGATTATTCTTTCACTGAATGTGCTGAGCAATTAACTATTATATCTGTTTATGAAGTTCTTATATTATCCAATCCGACATTTGCAAAATGTGGTATAGACTACATAAAAAACCATGAGATGTTACGGATTATATAACTTCTTTATTCTACTAAATTCTTTGTACATTCGCCAGTAGCATCCCTGCATAATCCCATCATTTATAACCATCAAACTCTCCGACACTTTCTTCTTCTTCCTAATATAAGTTGCATATCCGGAGAGGAAAATCGCCGGGGAAAAATTCACAAGATAAATTTCATTGAGGATATGTAACATCGGCGGGGCAAAGTACTTCATGGAAAAAGTCCCATATCCAATGGCCTGTGACAGACACACCGATATGCAACGTGACATTGAGGCAGACAACGTTTAGAAGGGTTCATATTTCACTTCCTCCACTTTTTATCCATTTAAAACAATAAATGCAAAATAATTTAACCTCTAAGAATATTTTATGACTTCAAGACATTAATAATACATTAAATATGCTCACACTCTGGAATAACGCTTTAATTTTAGTAACAAAGAAAATGCAGTTAGAGAAAGCGGGGGGAGGGGGGGGAGTTATATGTTAGACTTCAGAAGTTATCAGCTTTCTAATGGACACCCCAAATTTTAAATCTTAGTTTAGTAAAGTTCTTAAGTTCGAAAACCAGAAAACTATACCGCCATTCAACATTTAAGCTGTCATTTATAATTATTATTTCAAAATACAGATGAATGACTTCATTCATTAGTACAACATCTGATTAACAATATATCGACATATGAGTTCTCATCCTTCATCCATAGACATTTCTACTACAGTGGCCCTAATATATTGAATTTATTTGTTTTAAAAGAATTGCAAATATATCCATCATATGATATAAGGGACCGGCGGCACCTGCTAATTTCCCAACAATAACTTCCAGCCTGTAGTTTGCTGATGCGTGAAAATTTTCAACTCTTCCTTGTGATGTTTGTCAAGCATTGGAAATTGCAAAGAATGGATCTCCTAAACTCTTCACTCGATGGGAAAATTCGTGCCTTATTCTTTAGTAATGCAAGCAATGCCATGACCGAACTTTTTGCATGGACGGAATAAACGAAGCTAAATAATTCATTTGTCATTAACCACTTCATTGAATACGGCGAGGAAAGAGGAGGAGGAGGAATAGTGAATTTTGAATGAAATACGACAACCTTTAAACTTATAATTTCGTCTCTCGCCTAATTTTTAAATGTTGCGTAACATGCGGTTACAATTTCAAATAATTACATTCCAGGTTGATTGAGATTATCTTAAATGATATGTACTGTCGCCAATTATAGAAACAATAAAATATTCAATTTGTTTAAATTTAAGAATTTCAATTGGTAGACTATCAAGAACTTCGTCTGTGGTCAAGAACGATATTGTACGAATGCACTTACTGTAACGACCATGAAAGTAATTCAATATTATCAATAGTTGTGGTATCGTGACATTATGTAACATTTGCATGTTACAATTAACTTGAATCTCATGAACGATTTTTTTTTCTTTCAGGATCTCTAAGCGCTTCCCAATTCCCTGTCTTCACTGTTTACGCACAGAAAATTTGTGTTCGAGATGCAAAGCCTTGTGATCGTCCATGGGCCTTCGAGCGTGTACCAGGGTACAAACTTGTTGGGTTCGCCAGGAAACGCAGGCGTGTGCCTTCTCGTCAGGTCTGCCTTCAAATGTGCCTCGTCGAAAAGGATTTTATTTGCAGGTAAGTTAAGAGCTTAAAACTGATTTCAATGTTTTTAACAATAAAGTTGACTGACCGGGTGGCTAAGTGTTTAGTATAATAAAACTGCTTGAATAAGCTCATTGATTCCATTAGCTTCCAATATAAACTAATTACCGGTATAAAACTACAGAAATTATAATTTTTAGCCACATATTTTTATTATTATTACTATTTAAAGTTCATGGCCACAGCATTAGTTACAAATTGGACGATGTCAAAATCTTTTAAAATATTTTGCATGTGTATCACCACATTGGGACAGACCACACAAAGTTTGATACAATTACAGAATGAATCAACAGCAATTTAGTAAAAATTGGATCCAATGATTTAGAAAATAGTAATTCACGTTTAGAACAGGATTTATTCTAAACTCCATTACAAAATTCATGTTATTTTCCATCCATGTTATTTTAGACAACTTCAACAACCTTCCTACTTTCAAATGAAAAATATTCCCTCATACAAAACCAGCAAATAAAACTAACCTCTAATCTTTACACAATGGCCGAATATATAAAACTCGTCTGTCAATTTGCGAATCTTCGATTGCATAGTGCACAACAAAAGAAAGCAATTTGGACTTATTGTCTGGAACTAAATTAGCAATTAAGAACATAGAATTCAAAGTTCATTGACTTACACAAAAGCAATAACAATATAGCAAACTACTGCAGTAGGCTACTGAACGCACCCAGGACTAAAATTACTCGGAAAGATTTTCAAGTAAATGTTTCTTTTCAAAGGTCACACATATTTTTCTAGACTCCCCCTAAAAATATTTGACCTGAGTATTTCCAGCAACTTTGTTTACTAAAGAGACTGAAAAGTTCAGATTATATAAATGAATTACTTCAATTATACTTATATGTTGAATACAAAATTTATATAGAAAAAATATTTTTAAATGATATTGGAACCATCAATTTTCATTAAAAATTATGAACAAAAACTTCCGTTATTGAACTTGAGAATAAAAAAAGTAAAATTATTGGAGTGTATAACTGTTACAAACTTACAATAATAAATGTCTATAGTTAAACAAAATACTATTGAAACTTTCTATCATTAGCAATATTTACCCAAAGTATACTTGTCCCGTATAAATATTTATTTTACAAGATTCGAAATCCTGCTATAATTTCTGAGACAAATTTACAGAACAAATACAGAAGATGTAACATGAAACCTCTAAATACCGCATTTTTCCTGACATCGTCCTATTAATTCCTTTTACCTGACATTAATCGTCCTCTCTTTGAATCACAAAGTATGACAACTCTTGTAAATGTCGGAAATCCTGCTTCCATTAACAGACGGAAGAAAAAGACAAAACAGAAAGGGCAAAAAAGTGTGTGTGTTGAATACGTGATGTTTTTGAGTGTGAGGTGAGATCAGAGTAGCAAGACGAAGAAGTTTTTGACCATCACGACAATTTCCACCAAAGCATGGCCTGGAACATGTTATACACAGACAGAATCGGACGGATGAAACAGAAAGTGATCATTGGAACTTCACGCTGGACAAACACCTGACGATCATGACGATGCCATAACAATAATTTCGGAAATTAAAATTCGATGATTTTTTCAAATTACAATTAGAAATATAGCAAGTTTAAAGATTCAGAATACTGCATTACTCAGAATACTTTTAGTGCTGGATACAAAAAAAAACATTTATAAAAAAATAATTTGAATTTGTACGCAAACAATTTCAGGTAATACACGTCGACTTGATTGCGTTTTCCAATATGAGTATAAATAAATCGAGTTTATTTAAAAACGAGAAAACGGTTTAGGTTAGTAGCTGATAAGATGTAACTGTTTTTAAATTGTGATTAGCCATCCGTACCGTCTTAAATACTTTAAATTGCTCACAAACCAAAAAATGTAATATTATTAATTTTAATTGTTCATAAAATAATTATCGACGGTAGATCAGAAGATGATCTCTTAGAACTTTCACTCACGTAATATTATTTTTTTATTATCTTTCAAATATTTTACATCATAAAACTTCCTTTTCGCAAAAACATTTATAAGGAAAACATAACATTACCTAATCAGTAAATACTATTCATCCAGCAAGGTTGCCGTATATGATTTTCTCCCAAATTTCTCCGCCGACAACTTGCTACACCGAGAATCTGACCCTGCTGGATTCCCGTATTCCTAAAACCCCTCTTTATACCATAATCCGTATAAATACGTGGAACTGCATATAATATGCACAACGAAATCATTCGTTTCCCCGTTTAGAGTCAATGCGTGCCCCAACGGTACAGCTCCGCTACAGCCACGAATTATTGCTGTAATTTTTCAATAAGGAAATGCAAAATATTTCCACAAAATTACAAGATCGCACCTTTTTTCTTCTTCCTAACGTGAAAATGGGAAATCAAATTCTGAGCACCACTAATCGGCGTGAAGCATAAAGGAATTATGTTAGATTATGCGAGGAACTGGATAATACTGGGAAAAAGGTCGGGAGCACGACACAATGCTGTCATGAATTTCAATGGCGATGAAAGAGGATGA